>SSNR01000047.1:3383575-3403932 GCA_006937965.1 Callopanchax toddi | reverse complement strand
CCCCCCCCCCCCCCCCCTCTCTTTATTGGAGACAAATACTGCTTCATGTTGTCACTGAAATGGACAACCAGGAGATCAAAGTATTTTGGCAAAATAGTTTTATTTTGAAACTTATTGAAAGGTTATTGTATCCAAAGCAACTGTTATTATATTGGTGTAATTCTAAATACTTACAGACGGTGCCTGTAGTGTTATTGTCTGGTAAAGGTGCCTCTTTAACGGAGCACCTGGGCCTGGCCCCCCTCTAATGCTGGTCTAGAACCTCCCCTGTCAGGACAGTGTGACCTCAGTTTTAACTGAATTAAACGTGGTAAAGACGAGTCATCGGATTCTATTTAAAATGAAGCGTCGCAGTGTGTTTGAAGTGTTTCATCTTTTCTTCATCAAAGTTTGTCATTAATAGAAGAAACAGCATCTTGATGTTTACTTTCATATTATAGGTTACAACAAGTCATGATTTTTACAGCAAACATGAAAATTAATTAAATATTGTTGTAAATTCTGAGCTGAATAAGTCCAATAAATACCTCATGAGTCTTTGTAGCAGGTGGTCATTACGAGGAACAGCATCATCTCCTCCTAGTTTTCTGTTCTCCTGAACTTCTGTCTCTTCGTTCTTCTATCTCCGTCTCTCGTTCGAGCGCTCACTCATCCCTCTCTCTCTCTCTCTCCTTATTCTCACCCCTCTGTCTTCTTTTAAGTGCCCAGTGACATTTTCCACTTGAAACCACAGCTTGTGTCTACAAGTCTTACAGGAAGCTTCATGCAGCGGTGAGTGATAGTGAGAGGGGACGGGCCGGGTTGCAGAGCAAGGTTGTGCTGGTGTTAGTGATGATGATGATGGGAGGGAGGGGGAGGGCTATCTTCCTCCTCCACAGACAGTACGACTATACCTGGGCCCCCATCGCATGCTTTAAGGCTATAATAATTGTACTGAAAACAAGAAATACAAAGCAAAGCCACATCCTGTTTCAATCACAATGTGAAAAAAGTGGGGTTTGTAAGACGGAGAAACTCATTGTTCTATGAAGTGGTTTGCATCAGCGAAACTTGGTGTAAAAAAAAAAAGGAGATTCAAAGGATTAAAGACTCTATAAGCAACCAGATTTAGATGCATGGGGTTGTTTAAAATGAGATCCGTCTCTCTGTAGAGCCCAAACCGCTGCCGTTACAGCCACAACCACTGCAGAGGAAAACAAACAAGACTACTAGAGCTTCTGAAAGGAAAACAGATTGAGATTCAGAGCAGCAGTGGTCACTAAGCTTTTCACTTCGTCCTCAAAAACGTTCCTGTAGATGAAGGTTGAATCATCTGTAAACTTAAATGATGAAAAAGACATTTTTACACAATCCTTTCTCCTTTTTAAAAAAAATAAGAACAACCTGTGAGTGCACTGATTATGATAGAGCAGCCTAACAGTTCAGGCAGGAGCCATTGTGTAACACGCCTCCATAAGCCTCAAGACAACCACATCTTCACAAAAACGACATAAAAACTGATGCAACTCCGAATGTTTGATCTCTGGAATCAGCAGTTGTATAGTTTGCCTGCCAACGCCATTTGGTATGGCTTTATTTTAGCCCTGCAGTAGGACAGAGGGTGATCTGACTGCAGCCACCAACACTTCCTGCACTTACTTAGGTGTCAGCACCAGCTCAAGGTGGTGGAGGTGGTGGAGGCGGGGTGGACAGAGGCTGTGATTGTGTGCAGAGGTGCTGCAGGAGGAAGAAGAGCTTACAGCGCTAACTTAAAGGTCAGAGTCCGCCGTGTCTGAGGCAGGAAGCCATGAAGAAGACCACAGTGATGCGTGTGTGTGTGTGCGTGTGTGTGTGAGAGATGCAAAGGTGAGGCTTAACAGTGAGTAAAAGGTGAGAACAAAAACAAGTGAGTACACTCAAAATGAAAGCCCTGTAGGTTCATAAAAAATATATTTAAAAAACATACTATAGTTGAATACTACATACTTAAAACTTTATAACAGATCAATTCAAGTGACAACAAACTGTCACTAGACGTCTGACTGTTGGTAATGACTCATTAAACACAGACGTAAACAGTAAAATACCGACATATTCCTGTAAACGCGACCTGCTTGATATCCTGTAAATGAAAGGCTTCTTAATGAGTGAGTTAGTTGATGCTAAAAGGAGAAGCACCCCCCCCCACACACACACACACACACACACACATTAGCAGCTAGGTCAGTGTGTATTTACAGAGTGCAGTAATGTTAAATGTTAATCTTTTAGCTAACATGCTATGAGTGACTTGAGCAAAAACTAAAACAAAAAAGGTACAAAAAAGTCTTCACCACCTATTATAAACCTCTTAGATTAACCAAAAATCATCTTGTTAATAGTTCTATTTATATTGTTTAATTGGCATTATGTGCTCAAACCTTTTGAGTGGTTGATAAGCTAGCATGCTAATGCTAATATTGATAAGCTGGCATGCTAACAGTGACAAGGTAGTTTTTTTACCCTAGTATAAACAACAAAATTTAAATACAAAATAATTATGTCAACACATTGTAAATCTATACATACTTTAGAAAATTGAAGAAACTAAAGATGTCTGTTAGTCTCCTTCGGACTGGAGCTCCATGAAGATCTGCCATGGTGGAGGATCAATGATCGTGAGAAAGGTGAGAGATCAGCCCAGAACTACAGGAGAGGACCTGAAGAGAGCAGGGAACACTGGGTCAAAGGTTACAATTAGTAACACCCTACGCCATCATATTAAAATCCTACAGCACGGTCCTCCTGCTCAAGCTAGCACGTTGTTTATCAAAGACCATCTGGATGACCCAGAGGAGGGTCATGTGGTCAGATCAGAACTAAATAGAACTTTTGGTGAGCCCGGACACCTATTGAAGGAAGCCCATTTGGGTGGTTCATTAGCTAACATGCTAACGGTGACAAGGAAGGAAATTTTTTTTAACCCTATAAACAACAATACATTTAAAATAAGGTAAAAATCTTAGATTTGTCAAATATCTTATAACAAAATATTTTACTACAAGTTATTTATGGTCTATTTGGCCTAATATGAACACGAATGCTCAACATTTGGTCAATGAGCTTAAACATGAAGGCCCTTCTCTTTAGACGTTTGCTTGCTGAACTCCTCAGCTGGAGGCTATTTTCAGCTATATGTGAAAAACAGTGAATGCAATTTCAAACGTTCCGCTTGACCTTCTTTATCTGTCTGCCTCAAGAATGGATCCGATTGCTGCAACAAACTCGAAGCAGCAGGTTGTAACAATGAACTGAGTTTCAGTGGTTTCTGTTGAAACCACCTTTTTTCTACTGCCTTTACACATCACACACACCGAACGATGAAGATCCTCGTCTGCTGCTGGTAGTGTTCAGCAGAAACCCGTTGGAACGTCTGTTTTGGTTGGTTTGACCTATATTTTAGACTAACTTGATTAAAATCTTGATGTGAATTTAAGACAAAGTTTTCTGATCAACTTAAATTCTTTTTCATGAATTTACACTATTAAAAGTCTTAAGCCACCATTTATTTCTGGATCTTGATGTGAAGTGAGTTCAACAATTTATTGAAACACATACAAAAATAAAGTACAGAGTTTAAGTATCTTTGCACGTTTTTTTGTGTAATTCCTTAAGTATTCATTAGGAATGGTTCTCCCTGTGGTAAAAACTTTGGACAAGGAAGAACAGATTTAGGAACTAAATCGTGGCAATTATGGGTAAATTGGAACCACTTGTTCGAGAAGACAGATGCCAACGCCAGTCTCACTTCTGATTCTGATCCTGTACTATACAGTAGTAATTCCAAATGACTGTCATACTGCGTCCCACCTCAGCAGCGATGCGAGCTGCTTATTCAGTACAACAACCCGACTATGTTCAAAAAGGGAGGGTTTTTCGCCTTGCCATCAGAACGTTATGACAATGTGACCACCTGACAGTAAATGACAATTAATCCACATTTTTGCACAGGTTTGACCTTTAAAGGCACGTGGTCCTGAACTTCTGATCAGCTGTAAACAACCTGTTTCAGTTAAAATATTATTTTCAATAAGTTGCCAAAAACAGTTTTGTCTCTCTCCCATTTCTTCATGGGAAGAAAATGATGCATGCATGCAAAATATGGGAGTTTTTTGCCATTTTTCAAGTGGTCTTAAACTTTTGATCAGGACTGTATCACGGGGGTGCATCATGTGAACATTGTTTTATAAACCATTTCTCTGCTGTTCATTTAGCAGAAAGAATCTGATATTCCTGTAAGAAGTGTCTGGTTGCAGCTTCTGCAGTTTGTTAAAAACTGTTATGTGAAACTGATGGTGATTTAAAGGTCAATAAAATGTTTGCTTAGACATTTTTGACATTGGAGTTGTTATAATAGAAACAAACACTTATCCATGTTTACTGTCTGCTAAGTTTAACTTATAGGAAATCGGTTTCTGTGTTTTTGATGATAATTTGTTCACTTTGACATTTGGAGCCATCACTTCATGTAACCTGTTGTTCTTGATGGTGTGCCTGGTTGAACATTTTACAACCTTTATTGGTTTTGACTTTTTGGGGCTGTGTGGACAGTAGAAGATCGACTGAGGGACAATGAATCTCTCGGGTCACGTGTCCGATCTGACAGAACGACCTGTTGTTTTGTTAGAAGCTCTCAGCAGCACCGCTAGTCCGAAGTAAGCCAGAGTGTGAATCACCAACTTTCTGTGATGTGTTGTGGTGTCGAGGTAGGAAACAGGACCTCGTTTTGTGGTGCTCTATTTTCATTTCTGTTGTTCAGCTTCTGGTTCATGATGTTTTTACACTATACAAGAAGCCTAATGCAAAATTCATGACATTAATATGAATATTACCACTACAAAATCCTGTATTGAGCTAGGGAAGCAAGACTGCTGAGCCTCACAGGGAATCAACTTTTTTCCAACCTCCATAAAAAACAAACAAACTCGGGTTTGGTCAGGCTCAGGACGAGCGCTACATGTGATGATGTCAGGCCAGGCTGGGTTTGGCCTTCAAGTCCTTCTGGTCATTTTAGGATCCGGTTGAGTCTGCAGTGATGCAGATTCTGAACCGGTCTGTTGTGGTAAAGAAGGAGCTGAGTCAGAAAGCAAGGCTTTCTATTTACTGGTCAGTTTACGTTCCAACCTCACCTAGTCACGAGCTTTGGGTAATGACCGACAGAATACAAGTGGCCGAAATGAGTTTTCTTCACAGGCTCAGCCTTTTCATTTTTTAAAAATGTTTCTAACTAATCAGACTTTAGAAAAGATTTCTTTACTATTTTTTATGTTTTTAAACTATATTATTACAGAGGCAGTGACTCAGACTGAATGCAGGGTGAAGCAGCAACAGGTTTACCACCTCGGGACTTTCTGCAGCATTCAGCAGGGCAGTAATCACTAATAATAAATGTTCACACATCGCTGCAAATTATAGAAAACAACTGTTTTTCTCACCTCTGGCTTTGAGCCTTTCTGGTCCAGTGAGGTCATACTGAGACGATAAACCACAAAACAACAGGTGTTGGAAGGTGTTACATTTCTTTGCACTGCAGCTTCCTTAGTATATCATGTTTTTGTCAAATAACGTTTTCTATAATTGTCATGTTTAATTCTGTTTTGCAGTTTCTTTTTGATTGCTATTGATAAAGTTTTGTCCACTTTTCGTGCGGTGACGGGGGCGCTGAGCTGTCCTGATGGAAAGCTTCCAGCGGGATATATTATGAGATCCTGGTGAAGATAATGTGTCTCCCTCTTCTTTCCGTGGAAGATGTTGAAGATGTCTACATGATTCGGATTATGGTCACCAGGTTTCTACTGATTGGAAACTACCCGCTCCCACTGAGTGTGTCGAGCCGGAGGACTCCGACTCTTGGCGCTGCAAGATTGTGGATCTTAGCGGACTTGTGCGCAATTTGGGAACCAGCTTGGAGAGAAGACCTGGCTCAGAAGGATGTCCATAATTTGGCTAAAGTGGAGTATGGAGCCAGCTGCTTAGAGTCTAAGACAGAGAAAATGGTTCTGTCTGAAGCCAAAACAAATCCAATAATCTTATCTCTTGGACTCCCTGCCAACCTTGACGTTGGGACTGCTCAGAGTCTAAGAGCTCTGGATGCTGTCTATCATGGAGCTCTGAGGTTTACCACTGGCCTTAGAGCTCTCACACATCACTGTGTACTTTATGCTCATGTTGGTTGGTCCTCCTGGGTGGCTCAGGCATTTACACTTGCTCATTTAGAAGTGCTTACTGGGTCAGCTTCCTTCCTACTTACAAATCTATACTTCTCAGAAATCCACTGGTTTCCATTATCTGTGTTCTGCCGACCGATTTTTACTGTCAGTTCCAAGGATCCAATCTGAACTGGGTAAAAGGGGTTTCAGTTTGCTGCTCTTTGACTAATTCTACCATCCAAAGATTACAGAATATGCTACAGCACTACTCAGCAGGCTGCAGGAGACCTACTGTATAACCAGAACCCTCAACTACTGAGAGCTGGGCCAGATCTGCAACCAGGTCAGCTGATCCTGGACCACTGGCAGCCCTGTGTGACAGCACCAGGCTGTTGGGCAGCACATCAGGAGGTCAAGGTTTCAAAACAGATTTTAAATGAAATATATTGACTTAAAACTGATATCCAGAGTTTTCCCCTTTCAGGAATTATGTATGATTTTTTAGAAATCCATAGTCCGACTCTGTTCTGTGATATAAGATGAGACAATACATCAGTTTTGTTGTTTTATTAAGCCCACTCCCTGTCCCGTTGAGTCCCACGCTATTAGAACTGAGCGCTGGTCAGCATTAGCCAATAGCGTTAGACATCCGCCTACGTACAGAGGTCAGAGTGTTTGTGGAAGTACTTAGGTTACCAACGCTGCACCAGTCTTTCTTATGGACAAGTAAGTCTTTACAATAAACATAGATCTGAATAAACAGCCTAACATGAGAGTGATCATTGTGTTTTAGCTCTGTTATTATCCAGCTGTAAACATGGAGGGACGGTTTAAGCGGCAATACATCTTTCCCAACTCTAGATGGAGCCACCTTCGATATCAGCTTTAAAGCAGCACTCTGGATTATTTCATCAAGAGAGCAGTTTTTGAATCTAGCGTCCAAAGGCTCCTCCTCAAAACATCTCGACGCGCGTCCGGTCGCGTGTGCGCGCGTGCACACGGCGCATACTTCGGGCATAAAGTGTACAGCTCAATGTGTAGGGTTTAATCACTCACAGTTCACAACTCTTATTCCAACACTACGAGGGTCTGAAGAGCCCTCTCTGTCCCTGCTGCTTCTGATATTAGCTCTGTTAGCAGAGAGCTGCTGCTGGACTCTGAAGCTGAACTTGACTTGGCCCTGGATGAACTTTCTGACCAAAATAAACGCGTAATCCTGTCAAGCCTTGCCATTCTGTGAGGTGAAAGGTTTAAAAATAAAAATAAATCCATCTTTAGCTGGAGAATGGGTAGGTTTTTAGTAGAAATGAGCCGTGAGTCCTCAGTGAACGAGACGGTAAACAAAGAAACACACGGAGCGTCCTGTACGACAGCGCCCCCTACTGGTACAGGTTTGGTCGATGCGCGTGCATGTTGAGAGAATGCAGACATTTGAATTTCATTGGCTGAAAAATGTCGGCGGCAAGAAATAATGCAAAGGGGTCTCTAGGAGGAAGGAGGGTCTTCATCAGAATGACAGATGTTGTGGAACTCAACCCATAGATCATAGTTTAGACCTGAAATATCATTTAAAACATTTAGAAAACTTTGATACAGAGAAAAATAATCCAGAGAGCCGCTTTAAGTGTTTATGGAGATGATTCGTATGGACTTGAGTAAAATTTCCAAATGTAATTTCCATGTGTCCATCGGATCATCTGCCTGGGAGCAACATAACGATAGAGTCAGCAAAATGAAGAAAAAGTTTTAGCAATATCTCGTACATATAGGAGGTAAACAGGAACATTGAGGTTTTTTTTTAAATAGGATTTTGTACAATAAACTTTCTTCAGCTGAATGTGTTCTTATTCATTCACACGTGATGAAAACTTAGATCTACGTTCTTACTCACTGAACTGCAGGTGTAGGGGTCCATGCTGCCCCTTAAATGTGTGATGAGCGAGCCTCGGCACTAAAGGATTCAAGCAGCAGCCCTCTAATCCAGGACGGTCGGTTACACAGAGGATATGGGAGGCTGGGGGGTCCAGACTGAGCAAGAGCTGCCTGAATGGTTCCAGTTCCTGACAACACACACTGAATATTAATAATGCTGTCCATTGGTCCACACTGACACCTGAATGTGCATTACAAAATAAGGAGCAAAGATAAGGGAAATTAGGGAATGATCATAACTAACACTAATAGATGGATAGATAGGACAGATACTTGATCTGAACACTGAGATCAGAATCTCATATAGTAGGCCTGTGTTACCACAAGACGAGTGGAACGATCTGGCGTTGTCCTTCTGGAGACCGTGTCCTTTTAAGCTCCACCACTGATTGTCTGATGAGCTGCAGCTGAGGAGGATCTGCCTGTCATGTCCTGTTAACTGAGACAAAAAACACAGAGACTGCCTGCAGGCACTCAGGACATGACACACTATGACTGAAATCGACTTTCTGTGAAATTCTTTTTCATCTAATAACTTAGAAACATGAAGCTGATTCTATTTAGTGAAACTCAAGCAGCTGAAGCGCCAGAATCAAGGTGAACGCTACTAGATGAACCTGGAGCTGGAAAACCTCCAGCAGAGAAGTGATCCAGCGCTGGCTGCAGGAACCCTCCACCCACATGGAGACACCAGCAGGAGGCAGAACCTTCAGATGACCAGGCTGCTCTTCATCACCTCACTGAACCTTATACGACTGCTGCAGAACACACAATTGTAGAGGTTTACAAACAGGTGATATATAGTTAATGCATTAGTATGACTGTGTTATGGGTTTGAGTTCCTACATGATCCTGAGGAAAGTTTGCTGCAGGAGTTTGGGGTACCAGGGTCACTTTTAAAGGGTGTTTGGTTCCTATAGAGTGCAGGGCGACCTCCACCAGGAGAATCTCTTGTCTCTGATCCTGTTTGAGGTGTTAATGGACAGGATCCAAACAAAGTCATGAAGAGGAAGGTAGAAATTCAAGATCTCATCTCATCTCTGCATTTTGCAGATGACATGTTGAACAACAAACATAGTATCAAACAGCTGCAGTGAAGAGTCACCTCCTCCAAATCTGAGGTTCTAAACTGGGAAAAGGTGGAATTTTCCCTCTGAGGAAGTGAGTCTTTGACTTAAGAGTTCAGGTACTGTATTTTACATATTTTATTTTACATATTGTAAAAAACCAGCTGATCTTCTCACCTCAGGCTTTTCTGGGTTTGAGCTTTTTTGGTCAAGGCATACGGAGATGACAAACCGCTGGAGGTGAAGCAAAAACAATAGGTGTTGCGTTTCTTCAGAATATTACACAAGAGAGCATTACGTCATCTTCAACCTTCTGACAAACAAGAAGCTCGCTGTGATGGAGCGGGGGGGAGACTATTTTAGTTACTGTAATGCATTTAGAACATTCTGGAGTTGATGCAACAAGACAAACAAGTTTGTAATAATTATGATTTTTCACACTTGATTAAAGCTTTTGTTTGTTAAATACATAAATCATGAACCTAAAGCAAGAACAGAGTGAATACTGTTTGTGCTACTAAATCAGCGACATAAATACAAGTCAGTACTGAGTGTTAAATAAACGAAAAACTAAAGTTTCAATAAATCTTAAACCAATAAATAAATGGCAGCTTTTTTTGGTTTTCATTCAACTTTTATTTCACAATATTTTTGTTACAATACCACACACAATGTCAACTGGCTAAAACAATATAAAACATTACTTCCACGGTTTTCTCTTATTTATATTATGTACATGCACTCATATACTTCGAGGCAAAAAAGAAAAAAGAACCAGTTTTTGTTTTTACTCTCAAGTGCACTTCTCTTGTTAGCACTGCTCCTGTGAGCCCGCTGGACTTATTCTTGGATTTACGTTCAATAGTGGAAGCATTTTTGGTTAGAATAAAAAAAAAAAAAAAACTATTAATGACGGAACCCTAGGCGACACACAACGGCATCTCTGGAAGAACACAATGATCATGAATGTGGATGAAGTTCATTACTGTAACTGACAGCTTCACTTTTAGGAGGATACTCGAAACTAATGAAACACCAAATACCTTGAGCTAAAAATAAAACCTTTCAAAATAAGAGCCTTGATTAGAAGACGTGCCTGGATTGTCTCTTTCACATGTGATGGGTGTGAACAAAGTGAGGAAACGCTCGCTGTGCTTTGTCTCATTACTTCAATTTGTCCCAAACTGGAAGTTGTTACGTGAGCGCGTTACAGGAACTGCTTCAGGCATGACGTCTTCTCTGCACAGCTCTGATAATAATGGAGGATTGAGTGCTTTAGGTATGGATTATACATGAGTAATAAACGTTATACTGAGTAGAATTTGAACATGTTTAAAAATCAAAAAGATGGGTACATTCAGAAGAATTCTACAGAGCTGTGTAGTTTAAAAGGAATAAAGAAAACCAGGATTGCTTGTCATCTGTGGAACTGTATAATAATACCCAGAAACTAGAGTTTTGTTGAAGTGGTCCTTCAGGTGCCTCCCTTCATGCTGCTCAGATGGGTCAGAGTGGCTCCTCATCCTCCTCTATGTGGGGGCAAACTTCTTGGCTTGTGCCCTGACCCGCTTCTCGTAGTCCATCCTGTTCTGACTGAAACATATAAAGAAAATACAGCAGTGAGAATATCCTAACAACACTTTTATTCCATGTTGACCTGAAGGCCTCTCAGCAGGCTGAATCCTAAAAACACCCACCAGTAAATCGTGTAAGCCTCGGCTTGTGCTGGGTCTTGAATGTTGGGCTCGTTCAGCAGCTCCTGAATCCCCAACAGGATCTAAACCAGAGGAAAGGCTTTTAAAGGCTCACCTGAACTGAGCCAAAGTTTTCCCCAGTCCCTTCAAATTAAGAACCCCAGACAATGACTTTAAATACACTCATAATATTTGAAACGTATTAAAATAAAGTACAAACTCCTCTCAACGCGAAACACAATGGACTTAATAACAAATTTTTGTTTTAACAAGTCAGACCACCTTTTTTAAAACCCTTCACAACCCATCTCAGACCACTGCAAACGAAACAATCACATCATGGATTGGGGGCAGGGGGAAGTTATTCACACCAAGAGCAACAGATTTAAGCGTTGGATCAGAGAGGCCATCGAAATACGGAAGCGGGAGAAGTGGACCGTGAATCGGGACGAGGGGGCCCACCGGCTGTCAAGTACCTGGGATTCCCTACTCCAGAGAGGGACCATCTAGCCCTCAGGCTTCATTCTAATTTACTATACTCTTGAGTCGTTAGTGGACAAAAACGTCCGTTCGTAAAAGTGGCTATAAAAAAATGTATACATTCATGTTTTTTTTTTTTGCTTTTTTTTCTCTCCATAGATCTGTTAAACAACTTCAGCCCTGCTCAAACATAAAAAAAATTTCAATAATTTTGAGGATTTTAACTCTTGAAATGCCAGTTTGAATACTCAAAGTCATTGATGTAATTTATGAAAAAAAAACCCACAAAACATGAGTTATTTTCTAAAAAAATTTATTTTTTGTGCACTGGGCATTTATTACAAATCAGTCATGGTTATGGCATGAAATATCTAAAATTTTGAATTTTTTGCATTTATAGTTTTTGCGTAGCAACAGATTTAAAATTGACTACCCTCTTACGGACAAAAATGTCCACTTCTAAAACTGCTTTAAAAATGGTCTAGATTCATATTTTTTTTTCTGCTTTTTGGGCTTAAATCTTGTGAACAACTTCAGTTCTGATAAAAACAATCAAATATTAAATAATTATCTAAATTTTAACCCTTTATATGCCAGCTTAATTGTGTGACGCTCATTTTTTCATGAAAAAAGCAGACAAAAGAGGAGATATTTTACATAAAACATAATCTGGGCGACTGAAATATATTTTTCTAAATCAGCCTTGGATATGTCAAGAATATGATAAAATATCAAATTTTATGCTTTATTAGTTTATGTGTAGCAGCAGATTTAAAACTTCCCATCCTCGTGCCTTTCCAGGACAAAAACATCCCATTGACTTCAATGCAAACCACAGTTTTTGATCCTGTTGCCTCTGCAAAAATTAACCATGCATTCTGTGATATTAGGGTTTCATTTTGTATAAAAGTAATCAAATTAGTAATTTTTACTGTTCACCACCAAAATCAGTCATTTCTCCATTAGTGGCCCAGGTGAGAAACTTGAACATTTCTTCAGATTTTCTGCTGCTTTTATTGAAGTCAGAAGGTCAACATGACCTCTGTCAAGTAAACAAAACACAGTTTCACTCTCTTGCTGAACTTCAAAGTGTAGAAAATAAAAACAAATAGTATGTTTATGCACCTGGCACATCTAATCTTCTTGTAGTCAGGTTATCTGGTCATTTCACTTCTGTCAAAGCCACGGATCAAGTTCTGGATCAGCTCCTGCAGCCTGACGCTCTTGGAGAAAATCCACGTGCTAATTGTTTTTATTTTCTACACTTTGAAGTTCAGCAAGAGAGTGAAACTGTGTTTTGTTTACTTGACAGAGGTCATGTTGACCTTCTGACTTCAATAAAAGCAGCAGAAAATCTGAAGAAATGTTCAAGTTTCTCACCTGGGCCACTAATGAAGAAATGACTGATTTTGGTGATGAACAGTAAAAATGACAAATTTGACCACTTTTATACAAAATGAAACCCTAATATCACAGAATGCATTATTATTTTTTGCAGAGGCAACAGGATCAAAAACTGTGGTTTGCATGGAAGTCAATGGGATATTTTTGTCCTTGAGAGGCACAAGAGGGTGGGACTTATTAAATCTGTTGCTACACAAAAACTAATAAAGCATAACATTTGATATTTTATCACATTCTTGACATATCCAAGGCTGATTTAGAATATATTTCAGTCACCCAGAATATGTTTTATGTAAAATATCTCCTCTTTTGTCTGCTTTTTTCATGAAAAAATGAGCATCACACAATCAAGCTGGCATATAAAGGGTTAAAATTTAGATAATTATTCAATATTTGATTGTTTTGATCAGAACTGAAGTTGTTCACAAGATTTAAGCCCAAAAAGCAGAAAAAACTATGAATCTAGACCATTTTTAAAGCAGTTTTAGAAGAGGACATTTTTGTCCGCAAGAGGGTAGTCAATTTTAAATCTGTCGCTATGCAAAAACTATAAATGCAAAAAATTCAAAATTTTAGATATTTCATGCCATAACCATGACTGATTTGTAATAAATGCCCCGTGCACAAAAAATTATTGTTTTAGAAAATATCACATGTTTTGTGTTTTTTTCATAAATTACAACGATGACTTTGAGTATTCAAACTGGCATTTCAAGAGTTAAAATCCTCAAAATGATTGAAATTTTTATATGTTTGAGCAGGGCTGAAGTTGTTTAACAGATCTATGAAAAAAAAAGGCAAAAAAAAAAACAAAACATGAATGTATACATTTTTATAGCCACTTTTACAAACGGATGTTTTTGTCCACTAACGACTCAAGAGTATGGTGGGTTTCCCCCCCCCCCCTCCATAGTGTTCTCATGATCTATTTTCAAATTTCAAAATTGAATTTCAAAATTTGTCAAGAGAGGGGTTTTGCGACAAAAATTTGTACCATTTGCACAAACGGTCTCAAAATGGCGTGCAGATGAACATGGAAAAACTGCCCAAACAGACAAAAATGTCCTCAATGAAGCCTGAGGGCTAGCAGAGGTGGGCGTGACCGGCCCAGCAGACCTGACAGATCTGGGTCGGTCACGCCCACCAGCTGATAGACATACGCTTCTGATGAAGACTGAAGTCGACGGTCGAAACATGTCGAGATAAAAAGATAAATAAGAACTCACCACTTCACATGTCTGAACAAAAAGAATCACTAATAAAATACATTTTAAGAACAACAGGAATTTTCCATATGAAATAAAAAGATCTTACTCAACTTTAAATGTGAGGTTGTGATAACATTCTTAAGGGTGTTTTGTGAACATTTCTAAATGTTAAGGAACATATTTATTTATATATTAATGACTGAATCTTTGTGGACATCATTTGAACTTCATTGTTTTTATACGATTGCATTAATATTTATAATGTAGACAGCCAGAACCAGAAGTTAGGTGCTTGTATAAAAAACCAAAATACCAAAACGTGACCTGTTTGCTGTGAGACTCCAGAACTGGATATTTAGACAAAACATGTTAATGTCAAGAATAATCTCCAGGGGAAGGTTGGATGATCTTCCTAATCCCAAACCCAGATTACAAACATTTTAAACACTTGTGGGCTCAAACCTGTTTGATGGTGATGGCGGGTCTCCAGTCTTTGTCTTCCTCCAGAATCGACAGACACACGGTGCCTGATGGGTAGACGTTTGGGTGGAATATAGGTGGCTCAAACTTGCCTGAGTAAAAACATCGAAATCATGTCAGAATTGAAAAATTTGAGGCAAAATGACTCAGAAGAATTGAAGGTTTCAGTTACAAAATCAATGTAGGTATTGTAGAAATCCATCATTACCTAGTCATCAATAAGTGATTCACACAATGACTCTAAAACACAAGAGGAGCTGTGAGAACACAGTCGTGTAAAACGTGTGTAATTCTACTACAAAAACGTGCATTTTTCTCACATCTACCTACAACAGTAACCATGACAAACTGTATGATTATCAGTTGATCTAAATATCATTGGAAGTAGAATTATTCACATATCTGAATTCTCAAAAATATTGTATGCAACTGGCATGCATGCAATATATCGATTTTTAAAATCTTTTTTCTCAAATAAATTACATTTTGTTAAATTACATTTAGACTATGAAGGTTTTTCATAAATAAAAAAGGGATATTGAAAGACAGGTTTATGGTTTTAAAAAGAATATACATATGAAACTTGAATTACAGGCTACGAGTCCAAAACAACCATTTCCTGAGCTATTCTCTTCCGTTTCACGTAGAATGTACCTTCATACCGTTTGACATTGCAGAAAACTATGTACAAAGACTGGAGGCGTGATACTCACATTTGGGTGGAGAGGAAGGGTAGTCGTCTTTGAACAGCATTCTGAGTTTGTAGAGTCCTCCCTCCCACAGGGTCTGATGAACAGAGGGAAATCACAGCTTTAGTGAACTCACCTAAACATACACAAGGCTATAATGTAACTGCTAAAGGAAGCTAAAAATCTAACTATATTCAATTCTCAATGTTTTATGTCACATTTGAGGAGCTCAAGGGAAAAAAAGTGAAGCACATGCATGTTTCATATTTCTCATTAAGAATCATGTGAGTCAATTAAAAAAAACTTTAGATTAGCATCCAAACAGCTTATTTATAACAGATTAAACAATCCCATTCAAATTCGTCTCTAAAAAAATACTGTAACTTGTGATTAAAATGACATCTGATCAATGTTTGACTAACTTTAAAGATGACAGCGGAGTTGATTTATTTTACAATCCAACTTTTATTTCTAAAGTTACAGGATCTGATGGAATTAAGATGACATCTAAATGTTTCAGTCTGAATGTTCTACCTGAAATATTGTTAAGAAAAAGTGAATAGGCTATGCCGTTTACAATAGCTTTACCCTAAGCAGGTCGTGACTTCGTTTTTTTACCACGGTGATCTGGATCATTGTGATGCCCAATAATCCAGTGGTCCCCCACCACTTTTTAAAAGGCAGTTTTGGTCCCCGGCAGGTTTTACTGTCCGAAATCAACGTTCTATATTATCCATTGTCTGCAACTGATGCAGAATGCTCCTCACTGGTAAACAAACATGACAACATAACACCCATTCTGGTTTCACCAGTTTCCTGATCATTTTAGGATTAATTTTAAAATCCTACTGTTTGTTATTAAATTTCTTCATGAGCTGGATCCTCAATATCTTACTGAGCATCTTCACTTTTATACTTCAGCATCAGCTAGGATGCTCAGGTCAGCAAACCAGTTCCTACTGGAAGTCCCCAAGACCATGCTGAAGACCAGAGGTGATCAAGTCTTTGGGGTGACAGGCCCCTGGCTCTGGAACAGCCTGCTAGGTCTTATCAGATCTGCTAGACCCTGGACATTTTAAAATATCTTTTGAAGACTCATTTTTACTCCTTTACTTTTAATTCAAGCTGTGTGATGTACTTCTGCTTTGGTACTTTCATTGTTTCAATTTTGTTTTTCCAAGCTTTTAAAATTTTTCATCAAACGTGTATAATTACTTTTATCTGTTTAGCACGTTGGTCAACTTTTTTTTGTTTGAATGTCCTGCATAAATAAAGTTGGAGTCCTGTACTGCCTGTTAGTCTGATTTGAAGCCCAACTCACTGGGCACTTGTACTAGATGGAAACTTACGCCTTTCTTCCCAGGGATGGCACACTCCCAGTTCATCAGATTCATGGTTCCATCTGGATTCTTAGTGGGCACAGCAACAAAACCCTAATTTACACAGAACACACGAGGTACTATTTAATGTCACATTAAGGTAGAAAATACATTAGTATCTATGTATTAAGAACACAGTATTGTAGTAATATCTAAAACAATGATGGACAAATGTGTGCTTACAAATGGGTGGTCTTTCCTCCAAGCTTTGCGCTCCTGTGACAGTCTGCTAAGAGCAATACCAGACATCACTGCTCATCAACGCCCCCCTGTGTTAAAACAAAGCAAAACCAATCACTTTTATACAAGTTGTGCACAAAATATACACGTCTCTGGCAATTTATCCTGTCTTTGTGATAAAACCTGGTTAAAATAAAACCAGTAATATGTTGTAATGTATGACTAATTTTGAAACGACTATTAACAGTTAGCATCTGCTTCCCTCGTTATAAAAAACCACCTACAGGCACCTGAAAACGGCACACAAAAAGAAATGTTTTACTAGTTATTGTTAAATCAAATTTACTTCATTTAACTCACCAATTATTTTATTGGACTAAGAAATATCACAATAATCGCTAGTTGGAGTCAGGAGAAGCTCGTTCGCTTAGCAGCTGCTAACGTTAGCTTCGCTACGACGGCGAGAAAAAAGAAAAACACCCGCCGGAGTTTAAAAACGGAACTAATTAAAGCGTAAAACAGCAAGACGAATATAACTTCTTTTAATTTAATACCCCTCAAATGGACTGTATAAAACTGACTGATGAAATTTAAGGGCTAATTTTCTAGTTGTTTAAAACAAAGTGAATCTGAACATCGTTACGGCGGTAGCTAGCCTTCAGCAAAAAAGGACCCCAATTTGTTTGTTTCGTAAGGACCTTCAGGCAGTAAGTAGGACAGCCTTCGGCAGACGTCACGGCTAGCGCCGAGATGTTTTTTTTTTTTTTTTTTTTTGTAGTTCTGTCCAAAATTTTTGCACTGTAATATTCTTTGTTCAAAATGAAGTTCATTTTGAAAGAGAAAAAAATAGTATTTTTTTAGCTTTGTGGGACTAATCTTAAAACAAAGTTATTAATATAAAGTTAATAAGATAATGTGATTTTTAGTTAACTAATCTATTAAGGAATTAGATAATACTATATAATTGTGCCTGATCAAATGTGAGATTAAAGGTTTTATGGATGCGGCATTTACACAATTTATACACAAAATTTCAGTTCCCACAGATACTAAAATGATACATCAAATGATAATAAATTAATGTCTATTTACAAAATGTTTTCAACAGAGGAATTTTATCAGTCTTAATGTTTGGACAAAAATCTCACTGACATTTTCTAATTTGTTCAGAAATTTAATTTAATGCCTAAAGAACATCCATATATTTATTTGTTAATGATGCAGTTACAAGCTCTCGTCAGTGTTTAAAGAATCATTAAGAACAATCAAAATATAATCATGGATATGGTGGACTAAAATATATGTAAAATGACAATCAAACATTTTTATCGTTTTATTTAACCGTGAGCACACAAAACCATTTTGGTCAAAAATCCAAAGTTTTAATTTTACCAAACTGGATGTAAATGACTTGATTGATGCGCTAACATTATGTTTTCATTTACATTTAGAGGATTATCTAGTAATGTACACAATTCAACTTTTTTCTCTTGGTGAATTTCACAACAAACCAAAATGTAATAATTTTCTGTGCACCCAGGTTGTGAAGCTCACAGTCCTGCCTACTCACCCCCTCATGATCATGCTCATTTAAGCATCAAACAGCTAATTAATTACAACTAAACATGTTTTTAAAAACAACATTAACAGTGGGGCCAGATGTAAAACCTATACTGGGACCAGCCACTAGGGGGCAACTTCAGCTTCTGGGTTGCATGCTAAAATCTTATTTTTTGTAGCAGACTAAAACTCAAATGAAGATGTGACAAACATAAAAACAACAAAGTCTCAAAGACTTATTAAAAAAAAACATTTTATTACAAATTTTATTTTAAAAAGCCTGAGCCATTTAGTCAAAATTGTTTTTTACTTCAGTGTAATATTCTACATGCATCTGGGTCATTTAGTTTAGTGCATATTATCAATACTATCGAGCCTGATATTGGCTTTAATGTTTTAATGTGTGAAACGTTAAAAATAAGTGCAAAAGATTCTAAACACAACAACACATCCTTTATGAAACACATTATTTGCATATGTAGTTATCAGCTAGTCTGTTCTCATTCACCCCTTCATAAATCATGTTTATTCTAGCTTTTATTTTATTTTCACAGGATATAGCAACAGTTGATGAACACTGGTAACACCAGCCCCCTATAGCCTAACAGTAGACATAACAGGACGTAAGAGCAACAAAAATTAAAACAACATTGGATGTTGAAATAAATGCATGTTTAAGGCAATTTTCTGAGCATTTCTTGACACAATACTCTTACTTTAGATAAGCAGCATACATTGTTACTGCAGATAACTTCAACAAACCCAGAACAGGGATTGAATTAGTTTAGTAAAGTGCCTGATTTTCTATGGATCTGCTCACAAAATGAACAAATAATGTCTGAATTTACAAGGAAATATTCTGTTCTAAGATAACTGGAGTAAAGATGTGTCGTCTGCTAAGTTTTTGTTAAAGAAAAACAAAAGTAACATTAATCCAGAATAATATTCTTGTAAATTAAAATAAAGTATATCTGAATGTTTTAAATAAAATACAGCTATAATTAAAAAAGTAAAATGAAATGTTTGACAGCTGTGGAAATGTACACATCTCTCATCTGACTTACATTTCACAACACAAAATATGTAAGAAAATGCTATTTAAGGCTCATATTGTTAATTTTTTTTGCAGCAACAAAGACCTACATTTCCTCGCTTGCCTAAAAATGGTTCTTCTATTCACTCCTTTTTCTCTCCCTCTGTAATTACGTCTTCTGGAGACGATCTTTTAAACCATTCACTCCAGGAACCATCATAAAGAGGAACCCCTGGGTGACCGAGCCGTTCAGCAGCCAGAATAACGTGACACGCTGTGACTCCAGATCCACAGGAAGCCCAAAGCGGGCGCTCCAGGTCTACCCCGGCATCCTTAAAGAGCTTAGCCAGGGCTTCAGTTCCAAGATGCTTCCCAGATGAATCCAGGAGGGTTGTAAATGGCATGTTGATGGCTCCGGAGAAATGTCCAGGCAGAACATCTGAGAAAAGGGAACAAAGAAGTAGATATTAACAAGATCCAGTCAGATTTGTTGCTTTAATCTGAATTTACTTGACAGTGTATATCAACAACATATATTAGAGATCACTTCAACCAGTGTCATCAAGAATTAGATTATTAGCGATGGTTGTCCTAAACTTAAGTCTGGCTGCTGCATTCTGGCTTGAAGGTGTGAGAGGGATGACTTGTTCAGACCAGTAAAAAGCACATTACAGGAGTCTAAACCTGAAGACACAAGTCCATTGATCATTTGACCAGATCTGCAGTTCAAACTATTTTACAAAGTTTGCAAGATGTTCGTTAATTGAAAGAAACAGGAACAAGAACCGGATTCAATGTGGGAATCAAAGCTTAAAACGGTATCAAAGACCAGAATATACTCAAAAACAAACTCCAGAGTTCTGTTGAGTGGTGTTTAGATGAGTTTGGTTCCCACCTTCTCTGGGTTCTGGTTCAATACCCTGGAACCTGCCAGCAGACCTGGCGTCCACCACCTGGACCTTCTTGGTTCTGATGTTCTCCTGAACGTCTTCGTAGCTCTTCACCCATGACGCGTTCAGGGTCGCCTGGAAATCTGTCCGCTCCGGTTTGCTGTACTCGGAGGTCACCGGGTGGCTTTCTGCCT
>SSNR01000047.1:3324684-3377975 GCA_006937965.1 Callopanchax toddi | reverse complement strand
AAACAGAGACTGAGATCAGAAGATGCTTCATCCAGTTTATCTGAGACCTGGACCTGCCCCGGTCTGGAGTCAGGAAGCGAATCACCAGGTCCCAGGAGCTCTACTGTCATCATGGACAATAAAGTATTAATATAGAATGTCTCCGAGGTAGTGGTTAAAGCATTTATTAAACTAATTACTACCTCATTCAAAGTTTAAATGGGTCAAGAAGACATTGGACTAACTTATTTGATACCATACTGTTTTTGTAAAATCACAGTGTAATTTACAAGAAACCATGCCAAAAAGAACAGTGGTGTAAAATGGATTCTATGTGGCAGGCCCTTACAAAGTTTCATAAGGAACTTTACTTATTTTTAATTGATTTTTGATCTTATCTATAAGTGGTTTTCAGCAAACCTCTGATCTGTACAAAACCCCCAACATTTGTTATGTTTATTCATTTAGCTGATGCTTTTATCCAAAGCAACTCACATCTTAAATACACCCATCAGGCATGTTGTGATCTGTGGTGGAACCGGAGTACGCCTCTCAGTGTCCAGTGGGGGGAGTTCTGTCCTTCTTACAGGAAAATGGGAATTTGTGGCCACTTGCGTTTATACCTCAGTAGAACGTAGTGGAATTTGTTCAGTGTACAGTGTATTTGACCCATCCTTGAGGGAGCTGAGGGCAGACTTTTTTTTTTTTAACCCCGTGTCCTGTCCGGCTGTGGAGCAAACAGAATAATGTCTGAGTGCATGTGTGGTTCAGAGAGAAACAAGAATGTAAATAATAAGCATTCTTCTCTTTCACGTGACATTCCTGGGTTAAACATCTGAGACAGCAGCAGCTCAAAATGGTAACAAATTACAACAAACACACACAAGATAAAACATATATTAAACTCATCACACGAGGCAGACGAGAAGACTAACACGAAAAGCTAAGAAGGTATGAGATACTCATTTAATGATCAAAAAATTCCTGGTCAATCAAAATCTTACAGTTTTATATCTAGAATACCTAAAAATTATTTACATTAATTTGTTTAGTTAGATTTATTTTCCCTAGGTTTTAAAATATTTTTCCTAACATAGGAACAACCCACCAGACAAATAAGATCCTTGCATGTTTTGAAAGGTTGTAGTAAGTAAGTATGGGCAGAGCAGTTTCTTAAATAAGAATAATCCAGTGGTTTAATCTGCAGAAGGACAAAGCAGAGCAACAACATAAGAACACAACCATGAGTTTATGGGTCTGAGATTAAAGTCAGTTTTTTACTATCAGAGGCATGTAACTTAACTGATGTAAGCATCCTAAAATATCAATAACATCACTTTGATTCAACAGATTCAACCCTTTAAAGCCTAATACATGAAAGAGATGACCTGTTCACTGATTTGTTATGATTATATAAAATTATTACATGAAATTTGGCACTTAGGACTTGCGGTACCGAGACCGCCAACTAGAGGGCATAGGACACTTACAGCAGGTTTAGAGCTCTTACATTTCAAATATGGTGCATTTGGTGTTATAAAAGAGAGCAAATCAGTCAGGATTCTTATTTTCTGATTTTACGGTTTTACTTTTATATGCTGTAAATACAGATACATAAAATACAGATGTGAATTTACAGGGCTGTACAGAAATCAACTGATATTAGAATATCAATATAAAAACAAAATGCAATAGTGAAATTACAAACTGTACAGATATGTAGCGATATGACCATTGCACAGACCTACTGAGTTAGATCAGAATGAAACTAAACAGTGGAGTTGTACTCCCTTACAGCCGTGGGGATAAATGATCTACGGTAACGCTCTGTTTTACATTGTGGATGTTTCAATCTGCCACTGAAGGAGCTGCTCAGAGCCTCCAGGTGCAGCAGGTGAGAGGAGTTGTCCAGGATGGAGGTCAGCTTCTCTCACCCACCTCCTCCACTGAGTCAGTGAACAGAACTGAGCTGGCTCTCCTAACCAGCTTGTTCAGTTTCCTCCGGTCACGGTCGGAAGAGTAAATAACCGCTGACGTAGAAAGCAGTGAAGGCTGAGGAGACGTTTCAACAGTTACATTTAGGTGTTTCTGAGCAGAAACAATGGTGCTAACGTTTTAACAGCAGTGACTTAACACGGACACTAGGGGGAGCCAAAACAAGCAAAACTGCATAGTGTGCCTTTAAAANCAGACTCTGGCACCTTGATTTCTGAATGACATGCAAAATTTGCTTTCATCCGAAAAAAGTACTTTGGACCACTGAGCAACAGTCCAGTGCTGCTTCTCTGTAGCCCAGGTCCGCCGCTTCTGCTGCTGTTTCTGGTTCAAAAGTGGCTTGACCTGGGGAATGCGGCACCTGTAGCCCATTTCCTGCACACGCCTGTGCACGGTGGCTCTGGATGTTTCTACTCCAGACTCAGTCCACTGCTTCCGCAGGTCCCCCAAGGTCTGGAATCGGTCCTTCTCCACAATCTTCCTCAGGGTCCGGTCTCCTCTTCTCGTTGTGCAGCGTTTTCTGACACACTTTTTCCTTCCCACAGACTTCCCACTGAGGTGCCTTGATACAGCACTCTGGGAACAGCCTATTCGTTCAGACATTTCTTTCTGTGTCTTACCCTCTTGCTTGAGGGTGTCAATGATGGCCTTCTGGACAGCAGTCAGGTTGGCAGTCTTAAGGCTGGAATACACCGGATACCTCAGCGATGCGCCACCTCTTGGCTGCGGTGTTGGCGAGTCTTGTACTCACACAAGACACGCTCCTGATACAGCGCGCTGTAGGACGCTGCTTAAAATAATCGCGCGATAGTCACAACATCACGCGGGAATTGAAAACTGGAAGCGGGAAGTGAATTCTTTGTTTATATGTGATCAGAGCTGCCGTCGTGTGTTGTGGGAACCTTATTCTAATTCTTTCAAAATGGGTAAGTAAGCTATTTAATGGAGCTGTTGTTTATGTGTACCGTAATGTTTGTGGCGGTTTATTTCTGTGTGCCGTAATAGGAGCCGTTCTGCGTCGTAACGTCGGTGTCATGGTAATGCCGGTGTCAGAAAGTATTCAACATGTCGTGACACACGCGCACAGCTGCGACTGGCGCTCCTTTTTAAACTGGTGCGAATCTTTAGCGGGCTGGCGGCGTCTCGCGTGTCTGGGACGCGTTGTGGCGAGCTCTGTGTGAGTGATCTGATGGACTAGAATGGTTTTAAATCAAAATAACGCCGCAGCCATGACGTGGCGTGTCGCCGACGTGTCCGGTGTATTCTAGCCTTTACCCATGATTGCGGTTTTGAGTAATGAACCTGGCTGGGAGTTTTTAAAAGCCTCAGGAATCTTTTGCAGGTGTTTTGAGTTAATTAGTTGATCCAGATGATTAGGTTCAGAGCTCGTTTAGACGACCTTTTCTTGATATGCTAATTTTTTGAGATAGGATTTTTGGGTTTTCATGAGCTGTATGCCAAAATCATCAATATTAAAACAATAAAAGGGCTTGAACTACTTCAGTTGTGTGTAATGAATCTAAAATATATGAAAGTCTAATGTTTATCAGTACATTACAGAAAATAATGAACTTTATCACAATGTGCTAATTTTTTGAGAAGGACCTGTACATAAATAATTAATTAATTAGTCATAGTAATTGATAAATTAATCCAAGCCTAGGTTAATTCCTAAGATCGACTGACCTGAGATCAGAGTACAACTTCAACTTCAAAGACAGGAAATTCAAGTTTGAAGAGCTTCAAGGAAGTGATTGCTAACAGGGACAGCAGACGCCTTCATGCACATATTCATCTGGAATATTCAAAGCAGAGATATAAATAAACTCATTATAATACTGAAACCGACCGTTTCTAACTGCATTCACAAAACTTGTAAAAATGTGTTTTTTGAACTCTGCCAGCATGAAGATTTTTATCTTCAGACTTTTTTTCCTCCAGTTTTTCAAGATTACAAGACTGAGTTGAAAATAGCCCAAAACACAGGAAATGGTTCAGAGAGAAACAAGAATGTAAATAATAAGCTTTCTTCTCTTTCACGTGACATTCCTGGGTTAAACATCTGAGACAGCAGCAGCTCAAAATGGTAACAAATTACAACAAACACACACAAGATAAAACGTATATTAAACTCATCACACGAGGCAGACGAGAAGACTAATAAAACATTAACACCAAAAGCTAAGAAGGTATGAGATACTCATTTAATCATCAAAAAATCCCTGGTCAATCAAAATCTTACAGTTTTTGTGTATCTAGAATACCTAAAAATTATTCCTTTGTTTAGTTAGATTTATTTTCCCTAGGTTTTTAAATATTTTTCCTAACATAGGAACAACCCACCAGACAAATAAGATCCTTGCATGTTTTGAAAGGTTGTAGTAAGTAAGTATGGGCAGAGCAGTTTCTTAAATAAGAATAATCCAGTGGTTTAATCTGCAGAAGGACAAAGAAGAGCAACAACATAAGAACACAACCATGAGTTTACGGGTCTGAGATTAAAGTCAGTTTTTTACTATCAGAGGCATGTAACTTAACTGATGTAAGCATCCTAAAATATCAATAACATCACTTTGATTCAGCAGATTCAGCCTAATACATGAAAGAGATGACCTGTTCACTGATTTGTTATGATTATATAAAATTATTACATGAAATTTGGCACTTAGGACTTGCGGTACAGAGACCGCCCACTAGAGGGCATAGGACACTTACAGCAGGTTTAGAGCTCTTACATTTCAAATATGGTGCATTTGGTGTTATAAAAGAGAGCAAATCAGTCAGGATTCTTATTTTCTGATTTTACGGTTTTACTTTTATATGCTGTAAATACAGATACATAAAATACAGATGTGAATTTACAGGGCTGTACAGAAATCAACTGATATTAGAATATCAATATAAAAACAAAATGCAATAGTGAAATTACAAACTGTACAGATATGTAGCGATATGACCATTGCACAGACCTACTGAGTTAGATCAGAATGAAACTAAACAGTGGAGTTGTACTCCCTTACAGCCGTGGGGATAAATGATCTACGGTAACGCTCTGTTTTACATTGTGGATGTTTCAATCTGCCACTGAAGGAGCTGCTCAGAGCCTCCAGGTGCAGCAGGTGAGAGGAGTTGTCCAGGATGGAGGTCAGCTTCTCTCACCCACCTCCTCCACTGAGTCAGTGAACAGAACTGAGCTGGCTCTCCTAACCAGCTTGTTCAGTTTCCTCCGGTCACGGTCGGAAGAGTAAATAACCGCTGACGTAGAAAGCAGTGAAGGCTGAGGAGACGTTTCAACAGTTACATTTAGGTGTTTCTGAGCAGAAACAATGGTGCTAACGTTTTAACAGCAGTGACTTAACACGGACACTAGGGGGAGCCAAAACAAGCAAAACTGCATAGTGCTGTCTCTTATACACATNATGAAGATTTTTATCTTCAGACTTTTTTTCCTCCAGTTTTTCAAGATTACAAGACTGAGTTGAAAATAGCCCAAAACACAGGAAATGGTTCAGAGAGAAACAAGAATGTAAATAATAAGCTTTCTTCTCTTTCACGTGACATTCCTGGGTTAAACATCTGAGACAGCAGCAGCTCAAAATGGTAACAAATTACAACAAACACACACAAGATAAAACGTATATTAAACTCATCACACGAGGCAGACTAATAAAACATTAACACCAAAAGCTAAGAAGGTATGAGATACTCATTTAATCATCAAAAAATCCCTGGTCAATCAAAATCTTACAGTTTTTGTGTATCTAGAATACCTAAAAATTATTCCTTTGTTTAGTTAGATTTATTTTCCCTAGGTTTTTAAATATTTTTCCTAACATAGGAACAACCCACCAGACAAATAAGATCCTTGCATGTTTTGAAAGGTTGTAGTAAGTAAGTATGGGCAGAGCAGTTTCTTAAATAAGAATAATCCAGTGGTTTAATCTGCAGAAGGACAAAGAAGAGCAACAACATAAGAACACAACCATGAGTTTACAGGTCTGAGATTAAAGTCAGTTTTTTACTATCAGAGGCATGTAACTTAACTGATGTAAGCATCCTAAAATATCAATAACATCACTTTGATTCAGCAGATTCAGCCTAATACATGAAAGAGATGACCTGTTCACTGATTTGTTATGATTATATAAAATTATTACATGAAATTTGGCACTTAGGACTTGCGGTACCGAGACCGCCCACTAGAGGGCATAGGACACTTACAGCAGGTTTAGAGCTCTTACATTTCAAATATGATGCATTGGGTGTTACAGTTTTTCTCTAAAGCTAAAACACATTTTACAAACGTTTCCTCCATGTTCCCCAATGTCTAAACACATTTAACAAATCTTGCCACCATTTCCCAATACCATAAACACATTTCACATGAAGACACAATTCACATAACACAATCCTCCATTCTCAAAAATCTAAACACATTTGTCCTCGCTAAAACACAAGTTGCAAAAGAACTCTGCTCATATTCTCAAATGAAAGCTCATGTGATGCAAAATACTGCCACAGTCAGCAATATTTGAACACAATGAACATTCCTGGTGTCATTCATTCAGTACACACAACGACTCAAAATTGAAGACACTTGTTGCTAATGCTGTGACCACATGTAGAAAAGCAAGTTCAGAGTGCAGTTTGCTGAAGATTCCAAACAAACACAATGGATGAAGGCAGAGTCAGGGGAAGAGGAATTCTAGTCAGAGGAGGGAGAAGAGCTGGCCATGGAGGAAGAGGAGCAGGCCAACGAGGAAGAGGAGAAGGTCCAGGAGGGAGAGCAAGACACCCTTGCACCATCATTACGGACGAGATGCGAGCAACAGTCATTGTCCATGTCATGACTATGGCTGAAGCAGGACTAAGATTCCGTCCAAACCTGAGTAGGTTCACCGTGGCCGTGTGGATGAGGTGATGTGGCCTGATGCAGCTCAGCGACATGATGCTGCACAGTGTGTGTGTGTGTGTGTGTGTGTGTGTGTGTGTGTGTGTGTGTGTGTGTGTGTGTGTGTGTGTGTGTGTGGTGTGAATAAAGTAAATAAAAAACTTCACACCCTGATCATGTTTTCAAGAGTTTTAACAGCAAAAACTGTAAAGCACTGGTGTCACCACTTGAACACTACAAGTCAAAATGGATCACACTTGTGTCTGATGATGTAAGGGAACATCCACAGTAACCAGTTCAGAGCACTGGTTTGTGAGGCCCTAATGGACAGAACTCTGAGGAAGAGTTCGTGTCAGAGGAGGTTGAGGTGGTCAGGAAGACAAAGAACAGTAATATCTGATGACATCAGAGCTACTGTGATTGACCATGTTCTGGTCCATGGTCTGAGCATGAGGGAGGCGGGACAAAGGCTACAACTGAACATCAGTAGATTCACTGAGTCCACCAGTCTGAGGATTTAGAGCAGAGAACAACTAATGACCTTCTTTTGACATTATAGTACAGTATGTCAATGTTGACAGCAATTACTATGACATCATACTGTAGAGCTGGTAAGTCCCGCCCATTCGTAAAACCTCACTGGACCTCTAGATTGAAAAACCGTCAGTGCTAGTGAATGAGAGAAAATCATTTTCTCACATTCAAACTGATGAGTTACCCCCCCCCCCCCCCACATGTAAATGCACCAGATTTCTGTTCAGTCTTTTTGTTCCAGAGCTAAATGCTCAGTTATTTTTGTTTTACAACATGCATTTCACCTACAGTGAACAATAAACATGTATTTCTCCAGATTCATGTCCTGAGCGTTGTGTTTTCTATTTTTCTACGTAGTGTTTAGTGACTGCTCTTAGTGTGTGTGTAATTTTGACTGACTCGGGGCACGATTTGACAACAAAGTTCAGTTTTGGGCAGAGATTGAACTGTTTTGAGATGAAAGCTTGGTTTTGCAAGTAGAGTCTGAGATTTTGTGAATTTAGCTTGAAAATTGGGTTTTGTGTTCAAACTTTGGGGAAATGGAGAGCAGTTTTCAAGAAATGTGTCTTAGCAATTGAGAAAAACTGTAATTTACATTTTCATAATTACTTATTACTCTCAATTTGGTACATTTTTTGAATATATGACTGTAAATGACTGATTTTTTACGTAATTTCCTTTTCAAGGTTATTCCATAATTTACTGTAACACCTATAGCACTGAGTTGTGTTACAGTAGTGTACATGTAGAATTTTCTATAGATTTATACTCTTCATATGAAACTCACAAATCTAAATGTCTAATCCTCTGCAGAGATCTGCATTGGCAGTTATGAAACAAAGAACCTCCTCACAAATTGAGCATTGTGTTTTCAATAGTTTTGCTGTAGTGTGTAATGATGTGTGTAGTGTTTACATTTTTGAAAGCTTCAGCTGCTCTTTTGGTGTTAAAGTTTGAGTTCTGAAGTGAGAAGGTGTGGTTGTGTTCATGTAGCTTTAGAAAAGGGTGTTGTGTTTAGACATTGGAGAACATGGAGGACACGTTTGTGAAATGTGTTTTAGCATTTGAGAAAAACTGTAAAAGAGAGCAAATCAGTCAGGATTCTTATTTTCTGATTTTACGGTTTTACTTTTATATGCTGTAAATACAGATACATAAAATACAGATGTGAATTTACAGGGCTGTACAGAAATCAACTGATATTAGAATATCAATATAAAAACAAAATGCAATAGTGAAATTACAAACTGTACAGATATGTAGCGATATGACCATTGCACAGACCTACTGAGTTAGATCAGAATGAAACTAAACAGTGGAGTTGTACTCCCTTACAGCCGTGGGGATAAATGATCTACGGTAACGCTCTGTTTTACATTGTGGATGTTTCAATCTGCCACTGAAGGAGCTGCTCAGAGCCTCCAGGTGCAGCAGGTGAGAGGAGTTGTCCAGGATGGAGGTCAGCTTCTCTCACCCACCTCCTCCACTGAGTCAGTGAACAGAACTGAGCTGGCTCTCCTAACCAGCTTGTTCAGTTTCCTCCGGTCACGGTCGGAAGAGTAAATAACCGCTGACGTAGAAAGCAGTGAAGGCTGAGGAGACGTTTCAACAGTTACATTTAGGTGTTTCTGAGCAGAAACAATGGTGCTAACGTTTTAACAGCAGTGACTTAACACGGACACTAGGGGGAGCCAAAACAAGCAAAACTGCATAGTGTGCCTTTAAAATATTTTAGTGTCATATAAAAAAGTCCTCATAATTAAACTGGACTTTTATTTTGAACAACAAAAGTTCCTTGTTTAACTAAAGGAAGAGCCTTTTACAAACAACTATTTTATCAGTGATTTACTAAAAAAGAGGTCCACCTTTTGAGATGCCCAGTGGGAGTTAAGGGTTAAAGTCACACTCAGTCCTCTAAAGATCCTTAAGAAAAATGAAAGTACGTCTATTTATATAAAAAGAGGCTGGTTTCAGGTCAATCATACTGGGACCCAACATGGTCCAGTGGCCCAGCACCGACCCAAGCTCACACCATGTGACCCGCTGGAGCCACGAGTTTCACAAATGGGCTTCATCAGGTTCACTTGTGACACGAATAACAGTTTCCTCTTTCAGTCTGCATCAGTATCTCGGAATTGTGAGGTAATGCATCTATTTGGAGCCTTTGTGACCCGGAGCTGACTAATAACTTCAGCCAGGACAGTTTCATAGTGATGGCTCGTTCTGTGTTTCACAACACTTTTATTTTCCTGACTTTTTAAGGCTGTTTAGTCTTTTCAATTAACCTACATTATTCACATCAAAGACAGATTGTTCAGAGTGTACCTTTGAGTGGTATCTAGCAGAAATGGTGTGCAATGCAGCAGACTTGTTTTTAAATGAACATCCTGTCAGAAAAATCTGATGAATTTCTCCTGTGTCAAAATGAGAGAGCTAAACACGCCTCCAGGTCCACACCTAATGTGATGATGTCATTCTGCATGTTGCCTTTATTTTTTATTAAACACCAGTTTGAGCACTTGATAGTGCACATTTGTATTGAAGCATTTGGATTTAACTAAAAAAAATACATACATTCTGATAAGTATGAGGATGTTTGAATAGCAAGTGAAACCTTATTTTTTCATATTTGTGTGTGTGTGTGTGTGTGTGTGTGTGTGTGTGTGTGTGTGTGTGTGTGTGTGTGTGTGTGTGTGGTGATGCATTAACAGGTACGTAGAAGTTGTTAACCCTGGAGCTGTCTGCCAGAGTTCATTCGGGGTCAAATCTAATTCTCCAGACTTCCTCCAGAAATCAGCTGTCGTCTCTCAGCCTTAGTTCATGTTATCTCATGCTGATGTCTTATAATTTAGCATGAGACTGTTTACTTGGTTTCAACCAAACAACGTTCATAGGCTAATGCATGTGCTGCTGCAGCAGCAACATTAACAACATAAACTATAGTATGTCATGCAAAACTGTGTGTGGTAATGACCCTTGGTGTATGTAAGGAATTTTATTTTTCAGTGGTGTTGTGCCACCACAGGCAATGATTATACTCTATACATTTTTGAGGTGGCACAGCAGTCTGCACCTTGACTCATCCCAACACCTCCTGCTTTGAGGAGGCCAACACTCCACCACGGTGCATACATGACCATGGACCTCATTAAAGCACCTCCTCTGCAGGTTTACAGAGTGAGAAACCAGAGCCTCAGGGTATCCACTGCACCTGCAACTTATACCAATACTTATGCATCATATTTTAATTTGGATTCTCATTTAGGGGGTGGGATGTTGGTGGTGTTGGTTTTTTGTGTCTACTAGTCTGAAAATGTGGCTAAAATTCACCATTTTGCCATCCCACTGGCTGCGTTCCCCATCTACAAAACATGCTTAGACCCTGAGTTTGCTTAAAATGATGCACATTCTCCCATCGTGTTGTTTTCTTTAGAACATAGAAAGTGACTTACACAACTTTCAGACCTTGTTTTGTGCATAAGCAAGCTTTATAAATGGCTCCAGATGGTTTTATTTCTTTGCCTGTGTGGACTGGACCAACAACTGGTGAGAATTTTATGTCAAAAGCACCTTTAGAAATCTACTTGGAAACTTGGTGCTACTTATTTTCCCTGCTGGGAACAATGGCCCTTGAGAACCTGAGTTTGACACTGGTTTAGATCGTGGCCGGATCAGGAAAACCTCTTTCAGGGTGAAGGATGTTCTTAGTGCTCACCAAAAATGGTGTTTCCTGCATCTCCAAGAGGCCCTCCTGCTCCTTCACCATAATCTATCCATCAGCTGCACATTTTCATGAAGATCCTAGAATAGAATAGACTTTATTGTCATTGCATGTAGCAAACATACAACAAGATTTGTCGCCTGGTAAACGGACTGGTTCCTTTACAGCAAAAACACACATTCCTAAAGTCAGTAAGAAAAACACTGAATCATCTGATAGTGTAAAAATATTATCCATCCATCCATCCATCCATTTTCTGTAGCCGCTTAGTCCTCCACAGAGGGTCGCGGGGCAGCTGGTGCCTATCTCCAGCGGTCAAGGGGCGAGAGGCGGGGGACACCCTGGACAGGTCGCCAGTCCATCGCAGGGCCACACAGAGACGAACGAGACAAACAACCACACACCCACTCACACCTAAGGACAATTTACCAGCCCAATTAGCCTGACAGTCATGTCTTTGGACTGTGGGAGGAAACCGGAGTACCCGGAGGAAACCCACGCACGCATGGGGAGAACATGCAAACTCCACGCAGAGAGGCCGCAGAGCCGGGACGCGAACCCACGACCTCCTTGCTGCGAGGCAACAGTGCTAACCAACTGCGCCACCATGCAGCCCGTAAAAATATTATATATAAGAAAATTTAAAAAAATAAAAAGGTAAAGATTAGAAAAGAACAAAATGCAGTCGATATTGCACATATCTGTTCAATGAGCTGTGAATCCTCATGGTCAGTCATCTGTGTGTGTGTGTGTGTGTGTGTGTGTGTGTGTGGGAGGGGGGGTTCAAGCTGAGGACAGCTAAGTGAAGAGGTCATGACATGATGAGTTCTGTCCTTTATGATCCTGCAGGCTCGGCTGTGGCAGCACTAGTGTACAGTATCGGTACAGTGTGGCCTATAGAGCTCTTTCTAGAGTTTTAACTCTCCAAAGTGCTGTACAACACAACAGTTGTTTATTCACACACACTGTAGCCACACTGACAGAGGCGGAGAAGCCACCACCGACACCAGTAGACAAGGTGGGTGAAGTGTCTTGCTGCCCAAGGACACAATGACAAAGTAGAGCTGGGATCAAATCGGCGACCCTCCAGTTGCCAGACTGGTCACAACATGCCGCCCCACACAGTTGCATCACAACCAGTCCTGGCAATCCTCTGACAACCTTAAAAACCAGTTCACCTATTTTTAGTCCAAATGCTGACATACTCAGCACTTCTCCTGAATGATTTACAAAAATGTTCCTTATATTGAAAGTGTCAATTTTACTTGGCAGGCGGTCATTTATCAGTCATTGTGCCAATTTCAGTTAAATCATTACCTTAAGCAAATAAAGTCCAGCCCCTTCAGATGAATCGAGGAAGTTGTTTTAATTCAGGGAATTTTCATTCTTGTGAAATTTGCGAAAGACGTTTAGTCAGCCTTATTCAGTAAACATACGTGTGTGTGTGTGTGTGTGTGTGTGTGTGTGTGTGTGTGTGTGTGCGTGTGTGTGTGTGTGTGTGTGTGTATAAATACACTCAGGTTGGGGTTCGGTGCTGCAGGTCCCCCTTTGGTAAAACGACGAGCGTTTCAGTGAGATTTGACCTGATCATCACTCTGCTGCTCTGACAAGCTAAGTACTTCATGGTGAGTAAAATTTACTTCAAGATTAGATCAAATTATTCATGCAACATATTGTAGTCCATCATTATTATGAATTTTGCACATTCAGAACCTGGAGAGCATCCTCCACTTCTGGACTCAGACCAACAGACAGACGGAGGTCTGAGTGTTCCAGCAGGACACAAGTATTTATTATCCCTCATAGTTTCATTTAATTTAGTGCCTCAGAAGACAAAATATTTAAATATTACTCAAATTATTTAGCTCCAACTTGAGCTGAGTTTAAATCAGAATCATATTAGTAAATGATGGGTTTTCTGCCTCCCCCCCCCCCCCCCCCCAATAAAATAAAATAAAAATCAATGATTAGAATTAAAAAATAAAAAGGTTTCTATTACATGAGAAAAATATTTGACTGTACCAAAATTAGGAGAAGACTGGACCTTTAAGGAAATTAGGTCAAAATTTAATTGTTATAAAAAAAAAAAATTATAAAAATGTAAAAACTAAAAAATCTAAAATTAAATATGAAAGAAATTCAAACAAAGCATGTTGATGAAACATTTATAAAGTTTCCGCTTTCAAAATAAAGTTTTGTGTCAAATCAAAATGTTTTCACATTATTACAAAAAACACACTAATAGCACGAAACGTAATAAAACCCACAGAACAGTTTGTAACTGATAGAATGTTAAAAACATCCAGTTTCAGTGTGATAGCAGTAATAAGGTGAACACTTTTTTATCATAAAGTAAAAAATGTATTGTAAGAGCATGAGATATATATCAGTTTTTATTATTATGAGGAATTAATGATGATATATTTGATTCAGTTCTGTTTTATTTGGCAGCAACATGCTTCCATATAACCTGTTCTTAAGGAGACTAAATCCAGTGAATAAATGTGAGATTTTATGTAGATTAAACCAAAAAATATAACAAGAACAGTAATCATATGTATTTCATAACTTCAATATAAAGACAAATTTAACTGATTTATGTCCAATTTTATGCAGACATGATGAACATGAACATGAAATAACTGATAGAATGATCAGTTTATTCTAATAGTTTGTTACTCTGATCATTAATTCAACATCCAAACAGGCAGGATAATGTTTTTCTGAAAATTATCACAAAATTAGACACTCTTTAAGCAGGATGCAGTGGGAATAAAGTCCAGTTTTATACACAGAATATTAGGAGACACTGACTATCTTTAAAAAATATTCTGATAGAAGTTAAAACCAGAAATAAGAGCTTAATAAAAACTGGAGTATATGAAATATCCAACAACTGGACTGTTTTTAACTGATAGGTTATTAGGGCACAAGTCCTTGATTTATTATTTCAAGTTAATATCTATTTTTACATTGTTCTGAAAGGACTCAGTATTTAAATGTTATCTAAGGGATAAACATGATCAAACTTATTTTTTATCTTTTCTAACAAGAGTTTGGTCCTAATGTGATAAATGTCAACAATTTATTCAAATTATTGAGTTTCTCCATGCAACCAACAATAGTTATAAACAAATTGTGTTTATTACACCTCCAGTAAACTGTCATTTTTTTATTTTAAGCTTCTAATGCATTTTGCTGCTATGGTCAACATTAAAGAAAATAAGAAACGGTTCTTGACTTTTAGAAGTTTCATTTAAAGCACAGAAATGTGGGTTGGTTCCTCAGTCACTAAGTGGAAACACTTGATAGCATGTGACATTTCATTAGACTCCTTCGTCTGCATCCTGAACTTTTTAAACAAGTTTTTAGAGGTGAGTCATTAATGAAAGCCAAACAAAACTCAAAAGTTCAATTAAGGATTTTAATGTTTAAGAGAAAACAGTAGAAAGAGGACGCCTGACAGACAGATAGACAGAGAGAGAGAGAGAGACAGGCTGTAGAGGAGGAGATCTTAATTGGAGTCACTGCTTCTTCATTACAGTTGGACCAAGTTTTCATCCACTGAGAGCTCCTCCATCAACCCGCCGGCCGCGTCTCAGAGCGTCTGCAGAGGTAAGATCATTTCAACCTTAAATAAAAGTAAATTTAAATAGAATTTAAACACACTTTGGTTGCTGTACTTAAACACTGGAACCAAACCAAAGGTATGATAGCACAAACTGCCTGATTTATGGTGCTAATGTTAATAATTATTTACCACTGTCTTCTAACAATTACAGCTTTGGGAATCACTCTACTCTACTTTATATTGATTGTTTTGACAGTCATTTAAAATGTTAAAGTATGTTTTATTGGATTTTGAGTCAAATTAAATTTTTTTCAAAAAATCAGCTTAAATGTTTTTGAATCACAAATTAGATCTGAGTTAAAATCAGAAGCAAACATTAAACATTTATGAAACATTTCTGTAGAAAGAATTAATTTTTATAAAACATGTTTGGATCTTTAAAGAGTTCAAACTGAACTAAGTGGATTAAAACGTGACTGTTTTAATATTCTCGGTTGATCACACATCTTGATTAAAACGTCTTAAAGGAATAGTTTAAATGGTTTGATTTCATAGCTCTTTGAACAGCCTCAGTTTGGAGAAACAGAGATCAGCTCTGACTGAACAGAATAAGCTGATAGTGGCGTTAAATGTTTCTGCCATCATAAAACAACTGATTTAAAAACCTTTAAAGTTTCTTTCTGACTGGAATTTTATTATCCTGCTGGAATTTATGGTAAAGGTTCTAAAGCATATGTGTCAAACACAAGGCCCGCGGGCCAAATGTGGCCCGCCACGTCATTTAATGTGACCCGCGAGAGCTTAAAAGGTCTGAGTATTCAAAAATAAATAGGTAAAAAGCGTATTTTGACCAAAAATTACATTTCCCACAATGCATGTCAATTGCGTTACCCGCGACTTGACGGCTTACCGCCACTAGGGCAGGGTGCACACAAGCAGTACCCTGGTCCTCATGAGAACCGGATTTCGAACGCGCTTTTGCGGACCAGCGCTGCGCGGTCCCGATGGGAGACCCTCGATCTGACGAGCTTCACATCCTGTTGCAGCTCAGTGAATGAGTCACATGACCTCTGAAGCTAGTGTACACACACAGTAGGACCTCCGACACACACACACACACACACACACTCACACACACACACACACACACACACAGCATCTCCAATGCGCGAAGCAATGCGCCATTTCGCACAGCTCGGCGCGCGCTTTAACACACATACAATCACTGTACGTCCGACCCACGCACGCGGCTCACACATGCCCAGTAGGGGTAAAACGGGTCACAATCGATCCGTGATCAGAACAGATCGCCACGTCCGGTTTGGTTCGGGACACGGTTTGCGATCCAGCTGGCTGCGCTCGCACGCTTTACTAACTCCTCCCCGACCCGACAGCTCGCGCTCTCAAGCTGCTGATAAATAATTCCCCTCTGAGAAAGACGTTCATTTTGTCATCACATATCCAGTTCTCTTTATCAGAATCAGTCATTTTAGTTGACCAGAACAAAGGATCACTGGTCGATTGTTGATCCATGATGCGTGCGTGCGTGCGCGCGTGCGCGCGTGCGCGCGCGCGCGCGGGGAGCTGCTGATCCTCCACCCCTCCGTCAGCTGATCGTCCTCTTCCCTGATGGCAAACCAGATTAACCAGTTTCTGCCTAAGATAACGTGTTGTGTTGGACTTTTATACGAGCTAATGAACATTAATACTAACGGTGCTCAGTCAGGAGGATCAGAACACCTTGATCGTCACGCCTCCTCACCTGCTGCAGCTGTCTGACTGCAGTGAGGAAGAAACCGGGTCATCGCTCTGTCAGACCCGAGAGGTGACTAGTAGAAGGCTTTCAATATTGAATTGGTTTAAATGTGTTTAAAAGTTTTATTTAAGCATCAGAGTGACCTCATGAGTTAAAGGTTGTTTGAATTTAATGAGCATTAAGCAGAAAAATGTTGAGCCAACAGAAAATCATCATCTTCAACCCCCCCCCCCCCCCCCAATTTGCGGACCAAACACCAGAGCCAGGTTCTCCCTTGAGGACATGTGATGACAGATTGTGTGCACCCCTAACTATAACAGATGTTTTGATCAAAGTTATTATAACGTTGATGTATTTTTAATCCACTTGAATAGTTTGATCCTTGATTGATGGAGTTCAGTGGGTTTCATAACCTGACAAATCAAAAGGATTTATGTTAAAACAGAGCAACAAGCAGGCCTATTTTTCATGCATTTGTAATGTTTTATCTTGTATAAGTAATAAAGTCAGAGTTATGTTACATTAAGGAGTTGTTACATTTATTTTACATTTAATTTGGTTACATTTTTAAGTTATCTGGCCCTTTGAGGACAGCCATTATGCTGATGTGGCCCTCAGTGAAAATGAGTTTGACACCCCTGTTCTAAAATAACTGGTATAACTTTTTTTTACAGTAAATGTTTTAAGACACCTTATTACTGAAGACAATCAGAAATAAGCTGTTTCTTTAAGCTGAGGCTGATCTATGTGATATTTCTACTTCTAAAGGTCTGACCTGTCCCTTTACTCCCTGGTTTTGAAGCTAAATGTTTTCCGTTGGGCCGAGCGATGGATTCAGATAAAGCCCAGACAGCCAGCTCTGTGTGGATCATTTAAACTGAAGCAGCAAATCTGATCCTCGTGCCATGTTTCCTTAACGAAGAGAAGAGAAAAAGCCTGGTTTCAGCTTTCAAAAGGCAGTAACCGCTTCCACGTGTGAGCAGATGGGTCTCGTTATCAGCAGGGGGTTATTGTCCCACACACGTAACATCTGCATGCACTCCGCTCACGTGCACATTTAACACACAATGAAGGCTGTGTAGCGCTCAGCTTAAACATTAATTGGTTAACTGGCTAACTGGTTCCACTAATGTGAGAACTGCTGGATGTCATGTGAAGGAGACATCATGGCGTGTTTAATATGCTGTGAGTGTGTTTTATACGAATCACTGACTAGATCGTAGGTTCAAAAAACAAAAAACTTTTTGAATGTTCTCTTCTTTCCCTCGTCTTTGTCTGGCTGTTACCTCCATGTTTTTTGGTCATCTCTTCCAGTCCGCCTTAATTTTCCTTCCTGTAAAAAACGTGAGACTTGAGAATTATAATATTTTAGTTTCCTTTGTAACATCCAATCCATAACGAAGGACATTTTTATTTCCCAGCTGACATTTTAATAAATTAAATGAGTTATTTCTCCCCGTTTAGTTTATTTCTGTTTGTTACTTTTGTCTTGTTTTGTTGTTATTGAAATTAGTTTATTTTAAAAGAAGTTCAATTATTTCTTTTGTACAGGACTGATGAGCTAACGGCTAGGCTGAGCACAGCCAATCAGGGATGTGGGAAAAAAATTTAAATATTGCCTTTCATTATATTCCAGTAATAATATTACTTCTAAAATAATTATTATGACCTTGCAATACATAATAAAAATTGTTGTAAAATATTAGTAAAAATGTTTTTTCTTCATTCTTTTGTCTTGGTGTGGACATCAAAGGGTTAAATAGCCAGTCCATGTTTTTAATATAGATGATGGGTCACATGAACCATGGTGGGGTTCGGCTGATGTCAGCTGTTTGAAGATGTCACTAATCCAGTTGGGTCTTTGCTGCGTTCAGCCAGGGGCTCATCAGACCTTTAGGAGGTGAACTCTGCTCCTCTGATCGGCATTTAGGCAGCTATCTACTGTAGATATCTAGACTAGGACAGGTAAATATAACGTTTACACAAAATGACTCTAATCCCAAAACCGTATAAAGGAGGCTGTAGTGGTGTAGTGTGCTATCTTAACATTGTAATGTGCATTTTCAAGAACACTCAACACTAAATATTTTTTGCATGTTTACACAGATTGTAGAGTTATATGATTTTTTTTGTGTATCAGCTTCATTTATCAGAATCTGGTGAGTTAAACGCGTTAGTCTTTGTTGTCTCTTGTGTTGTATCGACACATCTATTTTCAAGGAATGACCATTAATTCATATTTTTGCCTCTGACTGTTTTTCTTTCCAAGCCCCTCATTTTAGCACGATGGCGCTTCTCAACTACCCTGTTCCAGACCTGAATGCTTCACTGAAAGAGGTGAGCCGTGTTCTGCAGCTGACGCTGAACCCTGACCTTTACCTAGAGTTCAAAAGCACGCTTGACCAGGAGAGGAATGTTCTTGAAGAAGCTCAGCGGAAATTAGCAGCCATCGCAGCAGGCCAGGAGAACTGGGTGACGCAGCAGTTCAAGAGAGCTTTGCTGTCTTGTGCTGACCCCCTTCCGACCTCGACAGCACTCCCGGTTGTTCTCCTGCCGTCTAAGGTGAAGGGATGCACCCAGCTGGGGAGGGCGGCATCTCTTCTCTGGGCAGCAGCAAAGCTCTACAGCGAGCCCCTGTTGTTGGAGGGGGACGTTCCTATGGAGCACACTCAGCAAGCTGAAGTCTTTGCAGCCAGCCGCATTCCAGGAAGGAGTCAAGATGAGATTAAGGTGAAATTATTTATGTTTATTTACACCCATTCAGTCATTTTGAGCGTTTCACCAACCTGTAGGTATGTCATTCACAGGTCTACCCAGACAGCCTCCATGCAATCATCACCTGTGCTGGTGGTGTGTTCCCCATTGACATACTGTGGCGTCCCAGCACTGGTGGACCAGTTTCTGCACGCTCATTCATGGACATCTACAAGCAGCTGGCCCAGGTGATGGATCAGCCCAGAGCAGATGCACAGAGCGATCCCTCCGTTATTTGCAGTCTCTCAGCTCTAGAGCGCAAGTCCTGGGCTGCAATCAGGGACAAGATCCTGGAACAAGGAGGAGAAGCCGTGACATCACTGGAGCTAATGGAGAGCGCTGTCCTCACACTCTGTCTGGAGGACTGCGACGCACCGTCTGAACTGGCTGATAGCCTCAACGCCATGAGGCTGGGAGGAGGAGGAAACCATCCGTGTTTGAGATATTATGATAAGGTACTGAAATTAGTAACTTGCTTCATTTAGATTTTTTCCAGAATACAGTATAAGTAACAAAATTAACATATTACCATGAATTACTGTCCAAGAAATGCATCTGAACTAATTTGTCAAACAAAAAATACATACATAGTAAATACATAATAATAAATTCATAGCACAAAGAAGCATAAACAGCTGTTATATTTCAGATTTTTCTTGTTCCAGGTCATGAATCTGGTGGTCTTCAGAAACAGCACAGCTGGGATGGTGTTCGAGCACAGTGCTGTGGATGGGATGGTAGCTGCTCTCGTGACTGAACGGGTCTACCATCTATCTGAGACTGTTGACTTAAATCTTGTCCTTCACGACACAGAAAACATGTCCAAGTCTGCCACAGTAAATAATCTTAACTCTGTTTGTCCAAATGCTCTAACCTTCCCCCTACAAGGGATGGGAACCCCCCAGCAGAGCCCTGCTTTAACAGCAAACCATCTAGTCCTCACGTTTGATCTGCTTTCTTATCCTGATGTGTTTTCTACTCTCAGAGGGCAGAGGGGCCTCTATGATGCTTGGATCAACTTCTCTTTGCAGCTCTCCCTGAGGCAGACTCTTGGAGAGTCTGCAGCCAGTCAAATGATTGTCACACCTACCCATATGCGACACTACAAACATGGTCGTTGTGATCCTACATACTCGGTCACCATGCATTCCCATAAGTTAGCAAAAGTCTTGGCTTCCAGCATTTGTCCAGATAACACCATCCAGTACACTAACGACTTACTGCAGCTGTTCCACGTTGCATTTTTGGAGCATAAGAATCTAATTAGAAACACCAAAAGTGGCCAAGGCGTTGGTCCCCACTTGGCTGCCCTGCGTCAATCCTTACCTTCTGACAATAGACTGAAAAGATTCCTGACTCCTTTTGGATGTCCACCAGTGTACCTCACAGGTGTTGACCTGATGGATGGTGTGGAGTGTGGAGTAGGAAATGTGTATGCCCAAGACCAGCTAGCTGTAACCTACATTGGAAAGACAGACAGGGTGCGCATAATACTAAATGGAAAAGGGTCCTTTTCAACAGCTCTAGAGAAGCTCAAAGAAAACCTTATGATGAACTTGAATCTGGTGATGCTTCTAGCTGTTAGATATGCCATTGCGAGCCAAATGGGAGCACTGGAGTGTCTATTCAAACAGGGTCAAAAAGAGAGGAGTCACTGCCCAGAGAGTCCAGACACAAGCAAAAGCACTGCTGACTCTGTATCTGACATGGACTCAAACTACACTTTGGTGATTCATGGTGGTGCTGGAGAGGAGATGATGCTGAACAACAAAGTGACAGACATCATTGAGTTTGCTCTACAAACAGCCCTAACTCTCGGGTCCCAAATACTTCAACAAGGAGGCAGTAGTCTGGATGCTGTTCAGAGGTCAGTGGAAGCATTGGAGGACTGCTTTCTGTTCAATGCAGGTAAAGGTTCAGTGTTTAACAAAGATGGCACAAATGAAATGGAAGCAACAATCGTAGATGGAAAAGGAATGAGGTCAGGATCTGTTGCTTGTGTGAAAAGCATAAAAAACCCTATCAAAGCAGCCAGATGTGTCATGGAGAAGAGTTCACATTCGATGATTGTGGGAGAGGGGGCTGAAGAGTTACTGCAAGGGTCGGGGGAGAAAGAAAAGCCTGTTGGGCCAGAGTATTTCTACACTGATATACGTCACAAAGAGTTACTTGCAAAGCTTAGTGGTGGAAATACTTCAAAGAACAATCACCCTCAGACAGTTGGGGCTGTGGCTTTAGATCGCTGGAACAAACTGGCTGCTGCATCTTCCACAGGTGGGTTGGTGGGAAAGTTGAAAGGGCGAGTTGGGGATACTGCAGTAGTAGGGGCAGGGATATACGCTGATGATAAGATAGCAATCGCCTGCTCTGGGGATGGGGATGTTTTTTTGAGGAACACTGTGGCACATAAAATAGCTAGTCTATACTACAACAAAGGCTATGGCCTTCGACAAGCATGCAGGGAAGTGATGACTGAAAACCTAAAAGGCACATGTGCTGGAGTCATTGCTGTGGACAAAAAAGGTGATGCCATCGTTGAGACAAACGCTGCTGTGATATTTATGGCATCAATGTCTGGTGGCACTTCACGAGTAGAAGTTCTAAAGCCCATTAAAACCTTCTCCAATGTGATCTGGGAAACCGATGAGCTGGTTGCCTACTTGAACCCTAAACCCTGGACTCCTGGGTCAACCATTCTGACTAGAAAAACTCTTAGTGGGGCTAACAGTATCTTCCAGTTGGCCATACCGGATTTCACTGCTATGTTACATGGTGCAAAAGCTGTATCGAGCTTGCTGTGTGAGCGACTAGGGGTGCAGCGTTGTGCCATGGTTTTCAATCCAACTAGAGATGAGTCTGCACAGATTAGACTACTCCCACTTCATGGTTTAACTCCAAATTGGGAGCCCCATCTTGCTGTTGAGGAGGAGTTTCATGGTCACAGTACTGGTTACTGTAACTCAAAGAGTGGCCCTCGCTGGGATGACGATGCACTGGCCCAGGTCCAAGCCAAGATCAGAAATGCACTCCCAACACCGAATGCACCCTTTTGCTTTGACTTTTTTGGTGATCCTTTCAGTGATAACCTGTTCAGTCGGATTATTCGTGGAGAGCATCAGCAGTGGAGAGTGTGGGAAGACAGTGAACATGTTGCCTTCCTGACACCATACCCCAACAGACCCGGGATAACTGTGGTAGTGCCACGCAAACCACTATCCAGTGACACATTCAGACTAGATGATTCTGACTATGAAGCACTGATCTTAGCCACATATAAAGTTGCTCAACTGCTGCAAGAAGGAATGAAAGCTCCAAGTGTTGCATTGATCTTTGAGGGACTTGAAATTGACCATGCCCATGCCAAGCTGGTCCCCCAGTTACCTGCGCCTTATGGCACTAAAGCTGTTGTGCAGCAAACAGAATTCTTCCAAAGTTACCCTGGATTTGTGTCATCAGTGGATGGCCCACCTGCTGACTCTGAAACCCTCAAAAACATCCACTCAAAAATTACCCAGTGCAGTCCTCCTCGTTCATGGGAAGATCCTCAGACTCACTCTACACTTGCCATCAAAAACCAGTGGTATCGCAACTTGTTCCAGATTCAGAACACTTTGTTCCACAGCACAGTGGAGTATTTCCATAACTGCTGCCAGTACTCCTATGCTCTGACCCCTCTAACCACAGACACAATATCCTCACCGATGGGCCTGGGCTCCGACTCAGAGCCAGTGTCTGTTCACCTGCTGGGACAAGATGTATACCTGGCTGACTCTATGCAGTTTGTACTTGAATACTTTCTTCGCTTTCAGGATAACCTACCTGGGACCTACTACATATCTCCCAGCTTCAGAGGAGAAGATGCAGATTCTACACACTTGAATCAGTTCTATCATGTTGAGTGTGAACTGTTGGGTGACATGGATGATGCAATTTCCACTGCAGAAGGATACTTGGTTCATCTCACCAAGGCTATGCTGAAAACCCACTCAGACAAAATCCTGAACACTGCTGGAACCCTTTCACATGCCACGGCTCTGCTTAGTAAAATGGATGGAAAAACTGCTCTTCCGAGAATCTCCCTGGATCAGGCCATTCCCATGATGCCCTCTGCTGACTGCTTAGAGTGGGTACAAGATGGACAGCCACACTTTGGTAGAAAGCTAACTCGCAAAGGAGAGAGGGTTTTGATAGAGAAGTATGGTGGTGCCGTTTGGCTAACTGAGATGGATCATCTCAGTGTTCCCTTCTATCAGGCATATGTGGAGGGTACTGGGCAGTGCAAGGCCAAAGCAGCAGACCTTTTGCTGGGGCTGGGTGAGACCGTTGGTCTTGGTGAACGTCATTCTACTTCTGAGATGGTACGAGAAGCTTTGAAGCACCATGCAGTACCAGGGGATTCCTACAAGTGGTACATTAACATGCGCCAAGTAAAGCCCCTCCTCACCAGTGGATGGGGCATGGGGACAGAGCGCTACTTGTGTTGGCTGCTTCAGCACAATGACGTTAGAGATGTGCAAATCATACCTAGGATGAAAGGAATGAAGTACATGCCCTGATCAAAGGACTGCCACAGTCTACAGGGTCTTTAGATGTGAAATATTTGTAACAACCAGGTCGAATTTTAATTATGGGGTTGCAAATGTTTCAATGATGCTGAAAATGCTATTTGGATTCATATAAGAGAATTAGAAGAAAATTGCTGCTTGTAGTCTTTAGTCTGGATGCATATTGAAGCTACTGCAAAATGAACAGAAGACATTATTCTGACAAGCAAATTAGGTGGAGCAAGAGTTGTTTTTGTGGTAAAGAAAATGAATCAATGCAATGAAAATAAATGTAAAACGGCCTTTTAATTTCCTTTTCATGAGATTAAATTTAAATTTTTGGAGATAATTATTGCAAGATGCTGAAAAGCGACATGTTCAATAAAAAGCTGAAATTTTAAAATAGCATCTATAGTCTTACATTGTAATCAGTTTTGCTTTATTATAATTAGGCTTTGTTTTATATTTCTCAATATGCCATGCATCTGTTGGTTTAATTCAATTGTCTTTTATGTAAATGATTGTTGTTAAATGTAATGGTTTTGTATTTAACTGCTTTTTTGTGCACATTTAACAACGTAAAGTGTGTGTCTTTAAAATGAGCAATTGTATTTCCTGTGTGGAAGTTCGCAGCAAATTTGCATTGAATTATAAAGCTGGTTGGAATCATCAAAACTAGTAACAGTTATATAATGATGGACAATGTTTAATTTGAATCAATAAATGTTTTTGACGCAACAAAATAATGTGCATATTTTTGCTTTTACAAATACCACAAATATTTTTATATATTTGCAATGATAGCAGCTGAAAACACTGAGTGCTAAAATAGTGACGACATTTGTATTAATTAATTTCCATGTTTATTTTTACTTTCTCTAACTCATTTCCCCCCTCAGGTTTATAGTAATGAGCTGGGTTTCTGGCCTAAACTATGATTGGTCAGCTACAGAATCAGTGTCAACCAATCAGCTCCCAAGAAAGTCACAAACTTTCTGGCTCCCTAGCTCATTTAATGACGTGAAGCTAAGCTAACTGCCTGATAGCTCGTGAGGAAACTAAGACCAGGGACATGACTCCCTTATTGCTGCCAGCAGAAGTCCTGGCGTCCTTCTTGCTTTACTTACTTTGCTGTATGTGTACATGTCCTGGTACGGATTACTATTTAGTTGTAGTAGTTTTCTCCAGCAATGTCTTAATACCCCATCTGTCATAACGAATGAGTCCAGCTCGCTCATTTTACTGACATTTCTTACTAAACTTTAGTCTCGTTCTCATCTCAAAATTTTGTTTTCAAAAAGAGACAATAGAATTTATTTTATTGTTCTGCCCCAAATATGACAATGAGAGGAGAGAACTGGTAATTTCCAAGACAATAACTTGGATCTGGACAGACAAACTTTAGGACACAACTTCAGACTGTTATGATTTTTTAAATATCCTGTTGTGTATTTTCTGGCCATGTCAAAACTTTTTATTTCAAAAAGCCTACATCAGAACAGATTGATGCATGAACCGGGGAGCCTTCACGCTGATCAGTGAACCTCACTCTTTTCTCCCAACACTTTTCTAGACATTTGAGACACACACACACATTTTGTCTCCCAGTCCCCTCTGAGATTCCATCTTTGGGAGAGTTTCGTTCAGATGCACCTAAAACTGCAACATACATCATCTCTGAGGAGCGGGGCCTGCTGACTCCATATGCTCTTGACTCCCAGAAAAAAAACATTTGTTTGCTGCATTTTCAGACACCACATTACCTAATGAAGACCAATTTTATAGAGTGAATATTATTTATAATTTATAAATAAGTATTTTCTATTAAGAATCCATTCCACACTCCATTCCAGATGGTGGCGGTATTGCATCAAACGGTACTCCCAATAAACCCCAAACAGTAGAAGAAGAACCGGGACCTATTTGTTTCCGGTGTCACAATCGTATCTAACCCCCGGCTGGCTGGAACAGATACTTTTCTCTTTCTGAACATAAAACTCTGCTGGATTCTCTGAAACGTGAGTTATCTGTTGTATTTATACACTTGTGTTGTGCTGTTTTCCCGCGTCGTCTGAGTGTTTGACGACAGTGTTTAATCCCGGAGGCTGTCTTAACGTAAGGTCAGCGCTAACTCACGAGCGTCAGGAGGAAGCTAAGCTAACTGCTACAGGGACTCTGTTGGGTCAGTCAGCCATTTTCCGGTGAACAGCAGCTTCTTTTATTAATTGCATAATTTTGGCTGAGGACACCGGATTCAATTACTGTTACAGAACTCTAAAAGAAAGCGACTCAAAATATTAACTGGTCGTGTTTATACTTGGTTTACTCAGACGGATATGACATCTACAACTCTGTGCAAAAGTTTTAAACCACATTTCATTTCTTGGAAATAAAAGGAGAAAGTGGATAAGTGAGACATAAAGAAGCATCAGACCTAAAGAGACAGCAGCTAAGAGTCGTGTCTTTAAGATTCAGCTGTAAGTGTTCTGTTTATAGTTTTTTGGAGCTAAAATACTGTTTTATATGTCCAACTTTATTATTATTTTTGGTGTTTGTTGTGGATTGTTTTTGACAGGCTGTTGGTAACAAGTGGTAATGGTTCATCTGTTGATCTTAGGAGTGCTTTTTAAGCTTGAATGGCTCACAGATCAGTTTGTATCCTAATCCTCTAAAATGGTCAGATGATTGGCTGAAAACAAGTGAAAGGTAGGCACATCCAAAACTGAAAAATCATTTAGTTATTATTAATGTTTTCATTTTAACAACAATGGTTTCATCCTCAATGGCCAACATGTGAGCCTGTTCATTCCAGCCCATGTTTCAGAACTGAAAGATGCTTTTGGATGATAGGAGAAAACAACAGGAACAAGAAAAGTCCAGTTGCTTTTTTAATAAATCCTTTAAATTTTGAATTTAGGACTGTGCAATAACTCAACTTTTCAGTGTAGATTTCAGTTCCAAACATTCACATAAATCGTTTAATTTTGCAGGCACGTTTTTATTTTGAATGACGTACACTCCCTCTCCTTTCAGTGGATTCACTCATCAGTTTTCTTTTTATGATCTTCCATAGAAGCTTCTCTCTGGATTTATGGCAGTGGTACCTGACCGGTACAGGTTTTGTTTATCTGACTGATCAAGTAGAAGGTCTACATAAAGAATGCTTCAAAATGTTTAAAATACTTCTGATCCAAAATAGTTTTAAACATCTTTATTGTAGTCTACTGAGTCTCATAAATTGTCCTCTCATAAGTTTCTGCTGATGTGAATCAGGGCCTGCAGTCTCACAATGTGAACTCTGGATAGTCAATAATTGTGTTGCATTATGAAGATGAATCATCTCTAAGTAAAGGAACATTACATTTTATTTCTGAGTCCTGTTTTGTTTTTGAAACAGAAAACAACAGCAGTACTGTTCATGAACAGAGAGTTAATCACTTTTTCTTTTTGTATCCATAAATGCTACATTTTACTGAGGCAGAGTGATGGGTATGTAAAGATATTTTATTCCTTTTGCGTGTGAATCACTGACTTTACTCATTCATCATCTTCCACCCGTTTCTTTTATACCATTGATGCAGAATGATCATCATTTATTTATAAAGATCAGTGAGTCTATCGGTGTCACTAGATTGAAAACCACCTCTGTCCTCCACTCAGGTGCCAGGGTGGCCCCCCTCTCCATGTGTGATCCCTGATGGGCAGCTGGTCTCGTGGTGCTGTGCTGGAGCTGTACAGGGCGCTGCTCCGCGCCGGGCGTCACCTTCAGTACACCGACAGGAATTTCTACCGCCAAGCCGTGGCTCGTGAGTTTCGGCGCTGCCAGGCCCTGACTTTACCTGAAGACAAGGAGGAGGCACTGAAGAGGGGCCGGTTCTTCCTCAGCAGTGGACTGGGTGGGCTTATGTAGGGGGAGAGCACCGTGGGCCAACTGGAGGTGCATCTCTCAGGTTTGTCCACAAACAAAGACGCTAACGGGTATTTTGTGGGTTATCTCTGTTCGGCGTTGTGATCTGGTATAGTGTCTTTCAGTGGCAGGATGGCGGGTGTGAACGGAGACCGCAAAGGGAAAAAAGAAGACAATGGCCTCGGGACGGCTATTGACTTCATGCTCTCCAATGCCAAGCTGGTGCTGGGAGTGGGCGGGGCGGCTATGCTCGGCATCGCAACGCTCGCTGTCAAAAGGGTAAGTTTGACGATCCTAACCTTTGTACCTCAGCAGAAGAACATTGTCTCATTGTTGTTGTTGTTTGTTGTACAGATGTATGACCGTGCTCTAAGTGCCCCCACCAGCCCCACCAAGATGGAGAAGACGGGAAAGAGAAGCTGGGAGGAACCTGCCTGGATGGGATCGTCCCCACGAGTACTGAACCATGACATGAAGTCCACAGTTAGCAGGTCTCTTCAGTCTCTGCCCACTTCCTCACATTCCTTTGAGCCAGGTGAGGGAAGAGCACCTTTTCCCACTGATGTCATCATTTTAAATGTTTGTTTTTCACAGTAATTTGTAGGGATGTCCTGATCCGATCAGGTGATCAAAAATCAGGCCCAATCACGTGATTTTTAGACTCAATCGGAATCTGACTTTACCTCCCGATCCGGACTCGTTACTATATTACAGAGCCTCCTCTACAGCAAAATAAACGACGTCACACCCAGGACTCGGCCTCCCCCTGAACGGACCGCAGCACGTCGTTCTGACCTCAGTCCTGGGGAGGTGGAGAGCCCGGCTGCAGAGCGAGTCGCACCAACAGAAACTCCTTAGACCGTCACCCCATAAGCCCCGCCCCCCTCCCGCTCAGCTCCAGGCACGACACACAACCCACGCCCCCCCATCGGAAAATACATTTAGGAGCAGTGCTAAGATAAGAAAAGCGCTTTCTGAGGAGGAGTTTTGTGATTAGTTGTCGCTCCAAAATGCATCAATGCAGATTTCTTCAATCTGTCTCATCAAGAAGTTGGACAGAGCTGCTCACTGAGGGCAGAGGATGAAGCAGCGCAGGGCAGCAGGTGGAGTGAAGGAGAGGAGGTATGGAAAGCTGTTTTAGTCCAGTTTAAATAAATAAATAAATACTGTTATTAGGAAATAATTAATAAATACTCAATGAAATAAATAAATATCCCCCTTAAATAAATGTTTAAAATGCTGTTACTGATGAATAATTAGTAAATACTCCATTAAATAAATTTAAAATCCTAGAGGAAACCCTGTATATGTGTATATATTATTATTGTTAACACATCTATAGTTATGTGGTGTCAGAGTTAGACCTCTTGACTCCTCAGAAACGGCAGCATGACATCACTGTGTTGGAGAGACGCTGAAAGTTGAACACAGAAGCAGAAAGCGTGAGAATGTCTGCAGTCTGGAGGTTTTATAAAGTCGATGACGACTTTGTAAAAGTATCGGATCGGGACTCGGTAACTTCAGATCCTCAAAATCAAATGACTCGGACTCGAGGGCAAAAACACCTGATCAGGACATCCCTGGTAATTTGTAGGTTTGACTTTCAACTTCCTGTATTTTTTATCTGTTGACAGTCCGCCTACTTGGAGGATTATTATTATTTCTTTACAGTGGGTCAACTTTGTCTCCCTGCAGTTACAGTACTCATGTTTCCTACTGGTTTATTGGTGTTAGCTGTAGAGTAGCTGAACTCCTTCTGTTACAGTTTTAGCTCCTAGTGGTGAAACACCCATTCAGTGTGATGGATGATGTATCGATTATACCTGATTTATCGAGTGCTCATTGTGTGATGTTATTATGTTGCAGCTGTTGACTTTAATGGCTAATTAACAGCAGAGTACATGTATTAATGTTTACAGATCATCCAGCCCTATTTCAACCCCTGACTTAGTCAGTTTGCTCACTTCCTTCTCGTTAAGTCTTTTTGTCTTCCAAACACATCCTTAACCTTTGATTGTGAACACTTGTTCAGACTGCCTGAGGAGAGCTGTGGGGCGCTCGGCCGTGGGAAGGGGCGGTTCCACTCAGTCCGACCTGCTGCGGGCCCGGATGCGTCTGTCTCTGCAGGAACGTCTGTGGGAGTTCTACCAAAACAGCGTCAACATCCCTGCTGAGGAGCAGGCTTCAGCCAGAAAGGCAGCTCTGGACATCTGCGCTGAGCTCAGGGTGTTTCTTCACGCCAAGCTGCCGGACATGCCACTCAGAGAGATGTACCTCAGTGGAAGTCTGTACGACGACCTTCAGGTGAGCGGCGCCAGGTGGATTTTAATAAAACTCTTAGATGTAAAACGGTGGGGGAATAAGTATTTGATCCCCTGCTGTTTTTGAAGTTGTCCCATTTTTATTAAATTACAGACAGATCTTTGTGAGTGGGAAAACTTTAACAAAAAAAAAAAAATCAGTGGGGATCAAATATTTATTTCCCCTGAAAGAATTGACCTATATAAAGATATACATATGTATAAATCATTAACGTACATCTACAGCTGGTTAACCTTTGGACTCGGCCTGATTCAAGATGGCTGACACTACTTTATGTATAAACGTTGATGATTGTCTCCTCCTCCAGGTGGTGACGGCTGACCATGCCCAGCTGATGGTGCCTCTCATCTTGGAGAAGAATCTGTGGTCGTCCATTCCAGGAGAGGACACCATCATGAACGTTCCTGGTTTCTGGCTCATCCGGAGAGAAAACCTGGAATATTTCCCACGGAATAGCAGCTACTGGGACCGCTGCATGGTGGGAGGTTACCTGTCCCCTAAATCAGTCCTTGAGGTCTTTGACAAGCTGGTTGCCGGCTCCATCAACTGGCCAGCCATTGGGAGCGTCCTCGATTACGTCATCCGTCCCGTGGTTCCCTCTGAGACGCTGACTCTTGAAGTCCAGTACGAGACAAACCGGAGGCTCTATGTGGACTTCTTGCCTTTGCTCGTGATGGAAGATGGGACGTCACTCATCGCCAAACCACACCGGCTCGCCGCGGAGCGCCACGAGAACCTGTGGCGGCAGAGCTTCCGTGTGGCTGAGACGGCACGCCTCAGGGCGCTGGATCAGGAGGATGGAGGCTGCCGGTGCACCTGCCTGAAGGCGGCCAAGGCTGTGTGCAAACTCAACCCCACTCTGAACCGACTCAACTCCAGCCAGCTCACCAACGCCATCCTGCTGCTGAGTGAAAAGGAAGGAGACTGGACGCAGGAGGCGCTGGCGGACCGCTTCCTGCAGCTGCTCCGAGCTCTGGTGGAACACCTGGAGGCCGGGAGGCTGCCCTGCACCCTCGCCCCTAAAGTCAACTTATTCTGTGAGCTGACTGAACAGGAAGTGGACGAGCTGGGGTACACGCTCTACTGCGCCCTGTCAGATCCCGAGGAGCTGCTGAGAACTGCTGATCCACAACTCCCCTAACGGGAAACCAGACCTGAAACACAGCTCAGATTCTCATCAGATAGAAAAGTAATGATCTCTGAAAACGTCTGAGACCGGGTTAGTGTCGGGACTGTTGGACTCTCAACAACGTCAGAGCTGTTTATATCCAAATATTTAAATCTCACAGGAAACAGGAGGAACTTTTAAAGCCATTGTATTCATGAAATTAAACTGAGCACGCTTTGTAGATGGGAAATAAAAGGAGGCGTTTATGTGCTGGAAACAACAAACACTTCTGTTTTAAGGCAGGTTTGTGCCTCAGCATCAACAGACTGAAGCCTAAATGTGTGTGTGTGCCAACTCCAGTGCTAATAGGTCTGAATGTTCTCATATAAAACTAATCATCTGTTTTCTGCCTCCTTTGGCTTTAAAAGAGCTCAACCTGTAAATCAGGGTTTGGTATTAAATCTTCCTTAATACAGGTGGCTGAGGTCATCACATGGATCAGAGAGCTGCAGCTTGCATGCGTTACTGCATCAACAAAAAATAACCGGGTCCAGTTGTCCACATCATTAAAAATGACAGATAAATCATTTAGAGAAGTTTAAACAGGAAATACTTGATTAAAATCCTGGATGTTTTGAATTCCAGCTAAGCAGCTAATTCTGTTGTGGCTAGAGAGTAAGTTCATGTGACTTTTAGAGACAGGCGCTCATTGTTTGTTATAAAACTCCAGAATCGAGTTTGTGGTTCAAGTCAGTGTTGTAACCACTCAGTATCACAGCTTCTTTAAACTGAACTGCTCTTCTTGGATTTGCTTCAGTTTGAGACGGTTTGTAGCAAACAAGTTTTCTTCTCAACGTTTTTTATTGAAAGGGTCACAGGAAGTCCCTAAAACCAGAATCTCTCTCGGCTGTGACTGATGTTGACACATTCTGAACAAAATTTGCGAGGAAGTTTGCAAATTGTCTCGAGAGCTGCGAGGGTTTCCTTAAGTGAGTCACAGGGCGTTGCTGTTGTATCTCTGGAATTTTGAACGTATTAAAGACAACCTTTTTGTTCAGAATAGCCAGAGTTCCTCTTGCGTGTCTCTAACTCTACCAATTCAGCATGATTCGAACTAAAGAATTAGTCTCAGCTCCGGGAGTTTCTGGTTTTACTCGTTTGTTTCAGAGAACGATCCACTGAATAAAACCTTTTTTTCTCACGTTAAATCCTGATTAGCTCCTCAGTGCCAGACGTGGATTAGCGTTGAGGTTCATCAGCTCCAGAAGCAGGCTGCCTCCTCTCCTGTCAGGTCATGATCCGACCTCCAGGATTTCCTTGGTTATACAACAGCAGCTATTTTAGCCAAAGTTTCTGTTAAGCAGTCTTAACCTGAAACCCACCAAGTTGTATTAAATCAGCTCGACGGCTGTCAGTCAGGTGTTTGTGTCTCTTAATATTTCAATCAAAATAATCCTATGGCTGCTTTTTAGTTTTCACTTTTAGCCTTAAAGTGGACAAAAGAAATCCGGAGTAGCCGTCCTCCCACCCCCTGCTGCTCTGTTTGTGTAATTTATTGAGTTATAGTGTAAAGAATCATTACGATCAAAGAAAACAGGTGACTATTTTTGTATTTATCCTACATTTGTAACCAAAAAGAGGTGTCTATTTATTTCTGGATCTGTGATAAGTTGTCTGTCTGAAGCATCATCCTTTAAAACAAAAACACGAAGGTGTCGCTGTGCCGCATCGTCACAAAACCCAAAACGGATCACGACCTTGATGTGTTCTAGCCATACGCTGTGATGCATGAAAACCTTCACCTTTGACCTTTTTTAAACCAGCTCTGAACAGTGTGGCACTTTGTTTAATTAAATGTTTAAATGATATTCTGAGCGCTCGTGGTGTCTTTTAAGGGAACAATGCTTGAAATAATAAGTTTATTAAAGTTTGATTTAGGTTACGTTTTACAGGAAGAGAAACTCGACATGTTTTTAGCTAAAATAAGCAGGTTTGTTCTGTCTTTACTGCAAAGTTTAAACAAAAGCAAAATGCAGAGCTGAAAGCTGATATAAAGTACCCCCCCCCACACACACACACACACACACATACCATAAAAAAGTGCAAAAAAACCCAGCATCTTAACAGATCTCAGCTGACTTGTGTAACTATAAGTGCAGCGTTCATATCCATGTCGAACATAAAAAGTCAAAAAGCAGAGTTCAGTTTTTGCTGTGATGAAAAATTATTTTGATTCCTGTAAAAAAAACAAACAATACTTCAAACCGCCAAAACAGATAAATGTTCAGACATTCACTTAGCAGAGGCAAAGCCCACTCTGTCAGCACTCCTGTCAAACACGGTGTAGTACTTCCCAATGAATACATCTCCCAGAATCCAAAGCGGCCCAGCAGGAGGGGGGATGTCCATGGCCATGAAGCCAGACAGACAGATGGACGTCCCCATCTGAGACTCCTGTGTTGAAGGAGAATCAGTCAAGCAGAGATTTAAACCTCGTAACATAGAGGCTTCACTTAATATTTAAATAACATAAAGCTGAATCAACGTGTTTAAAGGAGTCAAAGGTGATAACTAGCTTTACGCAAACAGAAGTAAATATTTGTGTAGACTTGCTCTAAGAGCCAGTGTGTTGCTTTAGGATCAATCAGACTAAATCTGGTGGAAACTTTACAACCATCACATTTGTGACTAATTAATAAACATTTTCTATATTTCAGATGAGCAAATGTCTAAATAAATGCTGGACTTTAACATCAAACAGTTCAAAAACTGATATATCTATGAGAACAGTATTGTTCTAATTAGTTCAGCGTCATGTCTTTACCCATCTTTGTGTGGAGTCTGATTTATTATTAAGTCTTAACAAAAAAAAAAAGAAGATATCCTGACAGTAACTTCATATTCCAGCAAGTTAACGCCTCATACAAGCTGCAGGATGCAACACCTGGAGGGTTTGGTTCCTGACTGGACTAGTGTGTGTGGATTCCCTAAGTGAGAAAGTATGGGGTGAGGTTTGTGACAAAAGGACCAACCAAAAACTACAGTTACACACAAAATATATCAAAATAAAGCAACCAAAAAGAACATTTCATTAGCAAAAATGTGAAATTTAAAAGCAAAAACAAACTATTTTATAAGTGAATATTTCTCTAAACCCAAAAACTTTTTCACTTCTTAACAATTCACATTTTATTTGTTTGACTCACCTTTTGGTTCTCAATTCTTCATTCAGACCATTTAGGCTTTTATTCTGAAGGGGCGTGTTTTAATTGTGCTGCGTCTGGATTTTGCTTCTGCTCCAGGTTTTTGCATTTGAAAGAAAGTCTAAGTGGGAGGGGCCTTTCTGTGCTTCGATCTCATTGGTTATGAGGGTTTGGAGTAGGTGTCTCTACCTGATCGCCATAGGTATGGAGCCACCTACTCCAAACCCTCATAACCAATGAGATTGAAGCACTGGAAAGCCCCTCCCACTGAGACTGTCTTTCAAAAGAAAAAACCCAGAGCAGAAGCCAAACCAAGGTGCAGCAAAAGCAAAGAGCTGTTGGCAGAACCAAAACATGCCCTTCAGAATAAAAGCCTAAATGGTCTGAATGAAGCAGAATTGAGAACCAAAAAGGCGAGTCAAAGAAAAAAAAAATTAATTGTTAAGAAGTAAAAATAAGTTTTTAGTTTAGAAAAATAAATATTTACTTATGAAATAGTTTATTTTGTTTTTAAATGTTTTTTTCTTTTGAATTTTGCATTTTCGTCTCTGAATGTTCTTTGGGGTTGCTTCATTTTGATAGATGTTGTGTGAGACTGTATTTTTTTGGTTGATCTTTTTGTTCTTATTTGATAAAGTTTATGAACATAAATTACCAAATGTCCCCAAAACTAAAGGGTGACATCATGATGAACATTTAGCCTTGGGGGACAGAATATGTGTCCACACACTGCTCCTGGTGTAATAGCTACTGTATTTTTCAACTTCTTGTCCAAATTGTTCTAAGGGCATAACAAAATAATGTAAACGTTTTAAAATGTGGTTCTATTTTTCTATGGTATTCTGACCAAAGCGCGCCACAGATTCATCCATACCTTCAGGACATAATCCTCCCCGGTCAGGTTGAACAGCTTCCCTCCGATGCTGAACGAGACCACGGGCAGGGAGGGAATCTTCTTGCAGTTAATCAGGTACTGGAGGGGAGGGTAAGCAGAGTTAGCTGATTTACAACCAACGAGCAACAAACTTGAGAGGCTTTTAGTTGTACTTCTCCCATCAGCAGGGGCACCGCTCCGATGGCTTTGTGTAGCGCCTTGATTTCTGCTGCAGGACCAACAATCAGGGATGTTCCTGTGTCCACGATCACCTGGCAGCCGGCTTTACAAAGAGTCAGCTGTTTCCCAACGTCCACTCTGCAGAGAGGTTAGAGGAGGAGACGGAAACAAGATCACTGATGGGGAAACAACAAAACAGAATCCGTGTACAAAAAGTTTGAGGGTTAGGGTTTGAGATCCGAGTCTTAGAATTAGAGACGTGAGTCCAAAATGAACAGAACAGAAAGTGAAGATGTTCCTGTCTCACCTGTCCATGCTGACCTGCCAGTAGGCCTTCCTCGTCACGTTGACATAGTGCAGGTCTCCGGTGTAGTACTGTGGGTCGGTCCCACCCAGAACCAGCTCTCCCCCTACTGCTGCCGTCGGGTCTCTGAGGAACACACAGTTAGCTAAAGAACCCAGAAAGGACAAATCGTCTAGTTCAATGGTTCTCATCTGGGCTGGCAAGGAGGAACTCTGACATCATTCTTCTTCTATGGTGTGAAACGGCAGATGTCAAACAGCATTACAGGGCATTATCGCTACCTACTGTTAAAGGATGTGAATAGATGACATTCCTTATATTTTTCCTAACATCTTTTATCCCAGTAAAAGTCCCACCAGTTGAGAATCACCGATCTAGTTTCCTTCCTCAAACCGACCTGCTAATATACACAGAGAAGATGTTCTGAGGCAGCAGCTTTGCATCCATGGCCGTGTCGAACACCGGGGTCACCTTAGCTACTGAAATCGAGGGGTACGCCATCCCCAGAACGCCGTCAAAGCGGGCAACAGCAAACGTGATGCCAGGCTGCTTCACCGCTTCTCCAAACTGCTGATGTGCCACAGAGAGACCTGCAACCTGCAAAAACAACAATTAATAAGAAATCCACAGGATGGAGAGATTAAACAAAACTCTCATGTGAGAGCTCCTCGAACTCACTGAGACCGTGTCCTCGCTGATGAACCCAGACAAGCTGCCTCTGCCGTAGCGGATCGAGAAGTCGGTGCCATTCTTAACGTATGTGCTCGACTTCTTCGAGTTGTAACGGTGATGAACCCCTAAACGCAGGAGACTGTTAATAAAACCTAGATTTATTCACATTCACCAGGCTGGGACTGGTGGTGACTAGTTACTAGAACTGATGCACAGCTCCTTCATGAAAGCACTTCACAATCCATCACCAGCAGTCACAGCCCGCTTCTAGTTTTAAAACCATGCACCAGTTTTAAAGTGACAAGCTATAACTCCCTGAAGGGCAAACGAATAACACAACACCCTAACTCACAGCAGGCCAGATCAAAGAAGGAGCAGTGGATGGACGGGACCCAGAGGTTGGAGGAGCCGGTGTCAAAGAGCACAGAGAAGTCCTGAGGAGGGGTACCGATACTGATCACCCCGTAGTACTGGGCCTGAGAAAACACACACGTTGGATTTTTATCAAGACAAAGATCACAGAATGCTTTACAGTTATGAGACAATAAGTGAGATAATAATACACACAGAGTTGATAACATGAGGAAAGGAGACACCAGTAGAATAACTAAAACAAAGTGCAGTTTGATGTGTCTGCAGAGTAAAAGATTAAACACAAACAACACAGATTTCACAGCAAAGTGAACGTAAACCCTGACTGACAGATCATCATTATTATTATATTATTATTATTATTATTAATAAATGTTCCTTAAAGCTAAACTCCAACAGGGTGGAGCTCCTGAGTGAAGAGTAGGTCATGTCGTCATAATCATATTATTTCCTAAATATAAAGAAAGATCTAGAATTTTCTGTGAATGTCAGTAAACTTTGCTTTAAACCAACTAAAAGTTCAAACCAAGACTGGTGTCAACACAGTGCTGAGGTCAAATATTGACTTCAGCATTCCTCTCTCTCACTGGGAAAGTTGCTTAAAAATATTCAAAGAAAAACGAATTTATCTGTTAAAATCTAGAAAGCTATGATGGGAATTTAAGAAGTTTGTGTTGTCAGAAGGTTTCTGTTCATCTGTTTGTCTTTGTGTTACAAACCAGACTGACTGCTGTGTGAGTCAGATCTTTAGGGTTAGGTCCATAAATAAAGTTTAATATTCAGACGAGTCTCAGCAGTAAGTGTGTTGTTGTCATATATATTTTTTTTTCATAAAGGTTTAGAGTTTGCACTGAAACACAAAACTAAAAACAAACCTGCATCAAGATGGAAAATGTTGGAATTAAATGATCAACTGCAAGATTCTGTCAGACGACATGACGCTACCTGATCTGGGCTCATAACAAACTCTATGTCTACACTAAGAACAGAGGTATAACATGTTTATTTATTTTTTTGTATTTACTATTTATTTTGGGTAAAAAAGTTTATGATATAAGGTAATAATACTGTAAAACAACATTCATATTTAGGTATTAATAATGTAAAATTATGTAACTTTTTATTTAAATGCCCCCATATTTTTCGTTGATTTTTTTCAGTGAAATTCAGTTCATGTTTCAAGAAGTTGAAGACTAAAATGTGCTCTGATTAGTTACAAAAATACTTTATTCAATAAAAACTGTTAACCAATAAAGAGACAAAGCACTGCCAACAGCAGAACGATGTCAGCCTCAGTCCACGCCAGTATATTCATAATATTGTGACACAAAATATCGAGATATATCAGTGCGTCAATTTTTTTCTTACACCCCTATTAAGTTTTATTTAAAGGGATACTCCACCAGAAAGTGATTTTTTTGTCTGTTGCCATATTCCTCAGCGTAAAACACTGTAAGTGAATGGTAACTACTTTATGACAAAAAACAGCTGTAAGCCTCCGCTGAACGGTGCAAGGACATGACACTTTGTGTTATTTTTCATCATCTGTGAGGTTTGCAAACGTTTGGATACGTCCTTGCACCATTCAGCGGAGGCTTACAGCTGCTCTTTGTCATAAAGTAGTCCCGGGTCTAAAATAGTACCTGTAATTCCTTCATGTTACTTTTGATTTTCACTTGCAGTCCATATGTTTATTGAGGTTACTATAGGCAGAGTTAGTATCTTTAGTATCACTACTGAGTGAGTTTTAAGGACTTTTTTCTCACAATGCTAGTTGTTACCATTCACTTACAGTGTTTTATGCTAAGCTAATGCTAAAGGAGTACTGCTGGATCAGGAAAAAGTTGGGCTGTTTACAAATTGTTTTTGCCCACTGATCTAACATGATATGGCAACAAACAAAACATCATGGTGGAATATCCCTTTAAATGGATGTTTGGGTCATACATCACTCAAAGCAAGCAGAGGCGCTAGAAACAGGAAGTAGTCCTCTGCCAGGAGCAGTAGTCTGATCAGGTGAGACAATGCATGACAAACTACTGGCTAATTTTCAGGTACTGAAAACAACTCCTTCCTGAAAAAGTCCTGATGCTTTGTTTGTTTAAAGCTGTTTGTAACATGAGACCCTTTGTTTAGTTTATGGTGATCATGTGACTGCAGCATCACGTCCAGTGGGATGTTCATTCATAGAGGTGTACAAACAGGTAATAGCGTTCTAACGCACCTGTTGACGTTTTGAGCAAATGTTTCAAGTACCTGAAAGTTTGCTGCCAATTTGTCACCATTCTGTAGCAGTGCTGTGTTTTGTGAAGTCCACAGTCAACACAGCCTCTACCAGGACACCGTAGAGACCTTCAGGCCTCTTTCTGCTGGTTTCATTTCCCAACAGGACTTGGTACCTGCCCACATTAAAGCTGCTTCAGTTCACACCTAGGGGCAATTTAGAGTTTAACAATTATGTTTTTGTTCTTTGGGTCTATTGGAAACTCATGCATGCATAGGGAGAACCAGAAAACTCCATGAAATAAAACCACTGGGAATCAATTAATGCAAGGCAGCAGCTCCACCATGCAGCCAAAATTATAAACGTAGCCATAATAGTCAGAATTACAAGAAATAAAAGCTCAAAATATTTCACTCTCTGTGTAATTATTCTTTACAATAAATGAGTGTCACTGTCTGAGATGAGTGACAGAAAGAGGAGCGTACATCCATGAAGTTGGTGAGTCTCTCCACCGGCAGTGTGAGCGGAGGAGCGGCGTCTGGAGCTCCAGCAGTCCCCGCCAGGGACCGGAGCTCCTCCACAGACCGACCACCGTCACTCAGGAGGCGCCGCAAACTCCTGGTTTTATGAAGAGGAACTCTGAAACGACACCATGTCAAAAGGTCACGAGAATAAACGCTTCCTGGTTCTGAACCTCACTTTTCATATTGTGCAAACACGAGACGAGCTGAAAATGATCAAAACAACTGCGTCACTGCACGAGGCTTTCATTTAGCCTTTGAATTTACTGAAGACAGAACACCTTATCCCACCTGCTGAGATAAAAGCAGGTGATGAACATACCTGAACACTCCGGCGCTCTGAGTTATCAGCAGCGCCCCGAACACACAGAGGAGCTCCGGTCGAGTCATCTCCGACCCGCTGTTGACTCAAATCCCGCTTTTAACCTGTTTCTAACGCGACGGGTCGCTAGAAACAGCCAGATGTGATTAATTCTGACGAACAACTCAAAGGCGCTTCGACAATGTCCGCCTCCACCGGCAAGCGGCTCTGTGATTGGAGGAAAATGATCATCAGGGCGTTCTGATTGGTTGAAAAGTGTGCCCGTTGAAATTCATTGAAGGGTCACGAGTTGCGATGTGACAGCGAGAATGATGGAAACCTTGATCAAATGAAAGGTATTCTGATGTGGATTTAACTTTTTATCACTTCACAAATAAACATTTATTTTGTGTTGATGTGTGTATTCTGTTTGTTTTTCCTTTTGAAATAAATAAATGACTAATAACTAAAATTTTAAAAATGGACATTTTGAGAAAATGATCTAAAAGAAGTTAGAGCCAGAAGGGGAAAGGGTCTTCTTGTTGGAGCTGTTTGCTCCACAACCTGCATCCCAGTCCTGGGCAGTGGACACATCATCATTATATCCAGGTTTTTAATACTGAGTCCAGCCGCGCGCCCTGCTGACCGAACTTATGAATTACACACAAGTCACAGAGTCTATTGGAGTGACAAATGCTGCAAAATAGGAGAGCATGAAAAAAAAGGCTGTGGCTTGTAAAGCTGCATTGTGACTCACATCATTGGTTTCCTGCAGTTTCACTGATCTGTGTTTGTGTTTAGGAAGAAAAATGATAAAAACATGTCTAAGGGAAGATGTTAACAGGTGTGTGAAATGGTTTTGCTCCGAATGTTCTGGAGTGGAGCAAAACTATTAGAAGAAACTTTACATTGTGTGACTTGTAGAACTGAATCTGTGCTCCTGCACTGAAGAATTTGTGAAGGTGTTTCAGTAGTTTTGTGTCTGAGTGACAAAGTTATTTTTGCACTGGCAAAACCATAAATGTAACTTTATTTTCATGTGTGACTCAGAGAATACAGTTTGTGTACTTAAGAATCTGAAGAGGTGCAACTGATGTTTTGCACTTGAGAAAGACTGAACAAAATCTACAATTACACAACTCCTATAATCTAAAATGTTATGCACAGCCCACTATTGCAACAACAGATAGCACCTCTAGTACAATCAGGGGCACCTCCTGCAGGAATACCATAATAACTGCTGAGACAGATATCAATAATTATGCCACTGAAATAACTTTTCAGTTTTCTGGTTTAGATGCATCCAGCTGCCTGATTTTGCTGTTTTGATTTGTTTTGTTTTATTTTGTAGGGGCTTCCTCCTCCACAGAGGTCACGTCACAAAAAGTTTCAGATGTAGTCCCACTTCTTCCGGTAAAGAGTGCTGAGACGCGCAGGGATATTATAGACTCCGCGGAGGGATACCGACACTTCATCTCACTGCAGCAGCCTTTATCACCGCCTTACCGTCGCGTGCGCCATTTCCCTCCTGAGGAACAACAACAAGAAGCATTGTAGTTGGACTCCGGCTCTCTCTGCCGAAATGGCCGTGTAAAAGTGCAGCGACCCAGCAGCAGCCAACAAAACAGTGCATCCAGCCAGTGCACTGACTCACGTCCTAATCAGAAAAATGTCGTAAGTATCGTTTTTATAAACTGAGTCACAGAAAGCTTTTCTCGGCCTACAAACATGGCGAACCGTCGAACGAGTTGTTGCTTCATAAAAACCTATCAGGCGATTTCCCACTGAGTTCACAAAAATTATTTTATTTAAATCGACGAAGTACTTTATTGTAGACTTTATTAAATTACTAAAACGTATTGATCTTACTATTAAATCAACTAGTGATTTTTTTGTAGTTTTGTCTAAATGGTACCGTGACATTGGCTTGTTGATAAACCACCGTGTCGCCTCCGTTAAATCAGATTATTTGTGATTTTATTCGTCTGTCATGGCGGCCGACCGCCAGCGTGGCAGGAAGTGTTTTCAGTCTTTTCTAATGAGTCAAAATGGCGACTTTCTGTGGGCGGATTGGGAGCAGAAACATAAGCTGGTGTGGAGGAATGATGGAGTCCTTGACCCTGTTAAAGCGGACTCACGTCAGAGTCACAAGACTGGTGTAAAGGATAAACAACCACGTGATGTGGTGCAAGCGCGCATCCGCCACGAGGGGGCAGTGTTGCTACATTATGAGGATTTGTTTGTGCACTTGAAACTTTGAAATGTATAACTGTTATGAATACTTAATTAATGGTTAGCTTTTTTGATTTGTTGACAATTTATAAGATGTTTACCAAATCTTTGTTTTCTGTTTCAGGTCCTACGTGAAAACCTTCAGCACTGCTGTGTTTGACAGCATAAACGAGTTCATAGCCACTCTAGAGATATTACACACCCCATTTGTGACCAACAACAGCCACTATGACCATGACGATGACGAGCTCACAGTTTGGCCTGGAAGACATGGAGGCCCTGATCTGGGGGCCTTCCTCTCCCATGGCTGACGTCATGGAGTCCCTATTCGTTCACCCTGATGAAGATGTACAGCAGGAAGGAGGAGAAAGCTCACAGCAGAGGAACACTTCACCTGCTTCACCTCGTGCTTCCTCATCGCTGTCCTCTTCCTCATCTCCTCCTCCATTCTACTCTCCTCCTCCCTCACCGCCAGCTGGCCTCCTCCAGTGGGACAAGGTTGGGGCTGAGTCTGACCTGCTCCCTTTCTCTTGGTTGGACCACCACGGTCAGCGGAAAAATAACCAGATGTCGGGTGACGGCAAAGGTAACATTTAGGAAATTAATCAGAAATTTACCCTTAAAGTTTAATTGGTGTTTTTATTGATCCTGATTTTTATTTTATTTTTTTTCCATTACAGAGGATTTGCTTGGAGACTTTGACTGGATGGGCGATAGGGTGGATCTGAGCGACTTGGACCTGGACTCCTTGATTTGCTCCTCCGGCCCTGCTGTAGAGTCCCCCAGCTCTCCAGATGACCTCATTGCTTCCCTGGATTGCTCCATGGAGCTCGACTCTTTCCAGCTGCCAACTCTCCCAACTCCTGTACAGTCTAGCTCTTTTCCCACTGTCATTTCAGATCCTTCTGTCATTACAGTAGACGAGCCTGAATCTCATGTTGGAGGGCAAGAAGTTCCCTCCTCTCCAGTCTGTGTTCCACATTCACAGGAGATTGAAATCAAATCTGAGCCTGCTTCTCCAGAGCCCCTTCCTGCAGTGGTTGATTCTCCTTCCTCTCCAGACTTCACCCTGGACCTGGGCAGTGAAGTGGATATCTCTGAGACTGAGGTGAAGCCCGTAGTAGCCTCTGTGGTCCCTCAGGTCCCAAGGATCGTGCTCTCTCTTTCTCCAACTCGCATTGTTCTTGTCCTGGCTCCCAAAAAAGAAGTCGCCCCCACTTCTGAGGTGATTTGCTGCCCTCTGCCAACTTCCCTTCCACAAAAGTCCCCCAGAAGCAGACCGTACCCTGAGCCAGAACACAAATCCAGTCCACCCTCTACCAGCGCTGGTGAGGTCGGGTCCCTCCGGGCTGCAGGTGGACTTGAGAGGGTATCGTTCAAAGCACCCAGGGACAGGAAGCAGAAGAAGATGGAGCAGAATAAAACTGCTGCCACCCGCTACAGGCAGAAGAAGAGAGCTGAGCAGGATTCTCTACTTGTAGAGCACACACAGCTGGAGAGGAAAAACGTGGAGCTGACTGAGAAGGCTGAATCCATGGCCAGGGAGATCGAGTATCTCAAAGAGCTGATGGCGGAAGTTCGCCAGACAAGGCTTAAGAAAGGTCTCAGTGCTGACCCCTAGAGGTCAGGCCTAGCAGATGATTATGTAGAAGTTGGGTTCAGCAGATTATCTCTTCATGCTATTGTCAGTACAGCATGTTTTAATGATTACAGCATGACTTTGAACCATAGATCCTACTTGTATCAGCACTGGTGTTCTATATATTTCCTCACGTATTAATCCAGTTGAGTATTTTACATTCAGCGTATATAACCTTATGAAAGACTTGTGTGCTTCCTATATCTGGAACTGTGACTTTTAAGGTTTTTTTGTGTTTTGTAGTTTATAACCAGACTATGTAGAATGTGTCTCTTAATAAAGAGTCTTAAACCCAGTTTTGAGTGTTTTTCTAAACATCTGTTATCGGCTAGAATGCCTGTCATTACATAAGTGGTGCCGGCCAAATAGGCCAGGGTTTTAATGAACTCCTAAAGGTTGAAATGGGAATTAGAAAAGGAGAGTTCAGTCTCCAAACACCTTTCTCCTAATTAATAAAGTGCCCTTGGTATTTTCACCTACCGGCACTTGGAAAGTATTAATTGTATAGAAACCTTGACTAGTATGAATGAAGCTTTAATGATTAGTCTGCTATGTTTGAGCTGGTTACTGTAAATGGGAGTAATGGAGCAGACCTGTAGAATCTGACTGGTGAAATGACATTCAGCTAAAACAATCCTTAGTTCCTACGCTGATCACTAAATTAAAATCTTTTTGTAGCTAATGCTTTATCCCAAAATAAATATATTTATCAGTGTCTGCTGACCTATACAGTCTAAACAACATTACCCACAAAAATGCCTACATTCATCTTACAAGCGGGCCTCGGGTGGGTGCGCTGTAATTGGTCTGGGCTTTAGTCCAGAAAGCTTAGAGGTGATCTATACTTCAATGGAGGTGTGCCAAAGGCAAATGGTGCAGAGGAAATATGCAAATAATTTTCTCCAGAGGACAAATGGAGAAAAGCTTGGCTGTTTGAAGGCTGCCTGGTCGCATTGTAAAGTGGGTACAAATCACAGAATATTGAAAATTCAAGGGGCATTTTTCCACTGTTTTTGTGTCTTTTTCATTAATGATAGATGACATCATGGATTTGTTGGCAGCAATGAGGGAATTGATCTATTTTGGTGGAAAATGCAAAAACTCATTTACTGGTCATTTCAACTTTTCCTATGGTCATGAGATATGGAGACAACAAGAACCAAATCCAGGATACAGGCAGCTCAGTTAGGCTTCCTTCAAACTGCATCATCTGGAGGGAACGTCAAGTATCGCCTCCTCCAAAATGAGTCAGCTGAGGTGGTTTGGTCATTTGATCAGGATGCCTCCTGTTTCCCTGTGGAGGTTTTTCAGAAGACCCAGAATTGTAAATCCTCTCTGACCTGGGAATCCAGTGGAGGCCCTGGACAAGCTGGAGGGACGTCATGGTGTCCCTCATGACCTGATCTTAGAAAAGTGGCAGAGAAAGGATGATTGTTTTGTAAAACAAACTAAAAACTACTCATTGTAATTAGGTCTGCTGCCACCTAGTGGTGAGTGTGGGAGGCATTACATGTAATTTTAACTTATCTGATCATCCTTCATAAAATTCTAGATTTTATGAGAACTGTCATGAGAAAAAAAAAGATTTATAAAAATTAACACGTGAGTTTCTCAGAAGTTAAAAGATTTTTTTCCTAAAAAACAACTCGGTTAAAGTCAATAACACAGACAAGGACCTTAGTATCTTTTATTGTCGTCAGAATGAACAAAGTACTGATGATTAAATCACCAAACACGACTTACCACACGGCTGGTAACATCACTTTGGCTAACAGTACGGAGGCTGAATATACACAGTGCAAAATGCCTGGCTAAGAGCTTACAGTTTAACATACTATACACTGCAAATATACACCGCTTATACAACATGTTCACAATGGGAACGAGCCTCTAAGACTCAGAAATGAAACATCTCTGTATTAAACGCTGACGTCATGCTTTGTCACTAAGAGCTGCTGAGCCTACGTCACGAGGAGAAGCAGGAAGTCGGTAAAACACAGAAGCTGTGACGGCTTTCCTTAGAATTTTTTTTTTGGGGGGGGGGGGGGTTGTTCATGAAGAGAAAATGAAACTTTGCAGCCTGGCAGTGGTATCCGTCATGAATTATTCTAGCTGTTCCAATCTGGACATTTCCTTCCACTCTTTTTTTTTCTTGCAGACGTAAAAATCAGAAATTTTAGTTTTCAAGCAAAGAATCGGAGGAGTAGAAAGTGAGGTTGCCTTCATTTTTTAGGCACTCTTTTGTTTGCATGCTGTGTCTTAACATGCCTGACAGCTGATTACACATTTACAAATGACTTTTCCCTTCTTTTGTAAACATCTCCACTGACGTCAGGATCGGATTGATGTAGAAAAGGGTTTGCAGGTAGTAAAAGGCCCGATGTGAGCTTGAATGGTTCATGAGGTTAGTTTGTTTCTGTAGCGTAAGAAAGCTCGATATGAGGATGCAACTCTGCTGCTGCAGGGCTTTAAGTTCCACTTTCCCGCTTTGATGCTGAGGCACGTTAAATGAATCTACCGTGTCGATATTTGCGCTGGATGCATGACCGAGCTGCTCCACGGGGATCTGACACTGCACACTTCCATCGGCAGCATTCTGGAAATCTTTTGCTCTTCTGGAGGATAAAGGCTGAGAAAAGGTGTTATAAAATATTCACAATTATTCTTACGTTTGTTTTCTTAAAGACAGAGACTCTTAAAGTACAAACCTCCAACGATCTCAAGGCAAATAATCACAGAAAAACTCCAATTTGATTTCCTGTTTGAATCATGTCTGCAGTGTAGTAAACAGCATCAATCAGCATTTCTACAACTGTGCCAGAATTTCCCTTAAAGGGATCAACTCGACCCCGAGACCCTGAGCAGATCCTAATCAAACTTTAATGAAGACGTTTTAAATATCCTGCAGATGGAGTGATAAAACAGCAGGATTCACACCTAGGCCGGCTCAATGCTATGTACAGGAGTTTAGTTTTGTCACTGCTTTTATTATTTGCTTTTACTGGAGCGAGTGATTCAGACGGAGCGATGAGCATCGTGGCACCTGGGGATGACCGTAGAAAGACGTAGCACAGAGAAACGGTTCTAATCTCCCAGAAGTCAGACACGCTGCAGCACGATCCGACCTCGAGAATTCAGCTTTGAGTATCAGTGCAGATTGAACGTAGCTATACAGAAAACAGCAGAATATCTCTCCCCCTCTTTGGTTTGAAGGGTCGGCGTTATTTGGATGTGATTCATCTACTGTTTAAAGACTGAGTGAACAGTGGGTATGGTCTCTTGCTGCTAACTCTTAGTTCTTCCCTGATGCTCTCAGAAGGGTATCTAGATGAGGTTAAAGTTACATGAGGTGATATTTGGATCAAATGAAGGCTCAGAAGGAGAAGAGGAGTCCAGGCTACGTCTCCTCAAACGACCCTCGTGTCACTGCAGCTGGCATCCTCGACAGTCGTCCTCCGGTTCTGTATTATCAGAGGAGTAGGAGCTCTCCTCGCTCACTGTGAAAGAAAACATTTATCTTAGTGTTAGGCATTGATAAAAGTCACTACTTAGAAGGGCTTTAACATAGCTCCCTGAGGAGCCTCAGTTCAGAAAAATGGATTCAACTTTGTACAGAACTGACGAGCTGTTGTCATCTTAAAACCCTCTGATCTCCAATTTATGTGAATGTTATTTTATAAACGTTTACTCTGCCATTTATTTCATAGAAATTTCAGCAGAAATATTAAGAAGATCCACCTGGAAGCTCACCTGGAATAAGCTACAGAAATGATTACATTTGCAGAACTGCTACGTTCCTTCAGTAAACGAGCTGCCAGATTGTTGAAAATCACTGGTGCATTCTCATCACGCCGCTGCACAAAGAGCCTGGCCGGGTAGCGTAGGTGGCGTTTAATTCCTCCTTCTCTCGGGGCTTGCATCACATCCTGGAAGGCACAGCACTGCTTCTTCCCTTTATTGGTGTAGTCCGGAAAAATCTAAACTTTGTTTCCTTTGTATTCAATCGGCTGCATCCTGGCAAGACGCAGAATCGGCTCCCTGACCTGAAAGTGGTGGATTTGAGCTGCTGGTTTCGGCCACAGAGAGCGATGCACATGATCAGCCTGTACTGGGTGTGGAAAGTGCTGCTCACCCAGCAATTCAGGCATAAGTGTGGGACAAAATCAGCAGGCCTCCTGTCTGCTGCACCTTCTTTATACCAATAATCTTGATCTTATTTCTGTCAGAATGAGCTTCTAAATCCAGTAGTTTGGCTTGTCATATTTTGTTAAATCCTCACACGTGGTTTCATGTGCTCTTTAAGTGCACTGCTCACTTGCTCTTGGCTGCAGTTCTGCAGGTCAGTTTGCAGAGAGAGTACATCAAAATGTTGATCAAGTTTCCCCAGGATTCCCTGACCTTTCCTTGCATGTTTCATATGTTTGGGTTTTATTACCTGGAGCGCTAGCCATTCGTTAAGCAGAACGGCTATCGCTAGTACAAAGTCTGCTAGCGCTGCCGATGTATCCGTCAACAGTCTGGCTTTTTCTTGATGCTTTCTTCGGCGGCGACATTTTTCCGATTTGCAATGTTTGATGAATAGAACAAGTATGCAGGCTAACGATATCGGCTCCTGACCAGATTTACTATGAGGCAATTCTATAAAAACGTTGTGGTGGAGAGCACAAACTAACCCGTCTACAACCTACGCAGACGCACTAGCACCCCTCGTCCTTTGGCTTTTTAACAATACACAATTTGAGAGTCAGGGTTGAACAACTACAGAACTAAATGCTGTCTTAGTGCGTGTAGTGTGAGTAACTTGTGTGCACCATTACAGCATTACACCATTACACCTAAAACCTGCTGGAGAGCAGCTCTCTGGGACTGGAGTCGTTGAGGAAGAAGTGAATGTGTTGTTTATCCTTAACCTTGTTTGTTTAAAAAGCGTGTGTGATTTGAGCAACAACACAAAAAGTATAAAATGTTATTTAACTAGTAGAATATAAAAATGAAAGATTGACTCACACCACTCATCTTGAATGGGGAGGAAGGCCCTGTCTCCGTTCTCCCTGATCATCTCCTCGATCCTATCCAGCAGGAGAGACACACTCCTGTCCTTCCCGGGCGTCTTACTGTCCATAACGTGGTAATAGTTCCCGCAGTACTCCAGCAGTCTCTGCAGCTCCCGCCCCCCTCTGAGGATGTGCTCCTCGATGGGCGTGCGTCCCAGCCAGTCGCCACAGCTGAACAGCACCATGGTGTGGAGGCATGCGCTGTCGCCGAACAGAGCCTCTATGTGAGCTAGGAGCGTCCTCCTCTTCCTGGCGGTGAGGGACGAGACCACGGGCAGGACCAGCAGCAAGGTGTGGGGTCCCGGTCGCAGGAGGGCGGCCCCCCGCTGGGACTCCTGCCGGATTCGCTTTGGTGTTCGCCTCACGGAGAACCAGTCCCAGCCCGGGGTGTCGACGATGGTGACCCGACGGCCGCACACGAGGGCTTGCCTCCTGAGACATAGATCCGTCTCCTGGCCCGACTCGAAGAAACGACGGCCCAGGATGGAGTTCCCCACCGAGCTCTTCCCAACGCCCTTCCAGCCCAGCAACAGCAGCCTCAACTCTGCACACCCCAAAACACAGACAGACACAGAAACTATAAAAGAAACTGGAAGATAATCAGAGCTGAAGAGAATTTCTCTCAGGGGGGTTTGGTTTCCCATGAACAGCATTACAGCAGATGCTCGCTTAACTCTCCCCCTCGCTGCATGACTCACTCCTCTACACACTCAACACACTCGCCCTCACACCTCTGGGCGGTCCTCCAATCATCTGCTCCCTCTGCCTGGCGTGCTCCTCCATCCTCATCCTCTCCTCCTCCAGAGCTCTCCTGGCCTGCTCCTCCTCCAGCAGAATCAATTCATTCACCTCAAAGTACCAGCCTGCACCAAGGCACAAATCAATCATTCAACAAACGGTGCACTGATTAATAATGACATCATCAGATAAGAAAAGAAAGTATCATCAAAGAAGAATCTGCCGAACCTTGGTTGTCAGTGATCATTTCCTCCACCTTTTCCATCAGCTCAGGGACCTGAGTGTTTTCCTCCGTCTCTTTACGAGTGTTATCAAAGGCATGATACCTGCAATAAAAAGAAGTACTTCACATAAACCTGCGCACAAAATGAATACAAACAGTCAGGAAAACGAATGACATCATTCTGATGCCATTTGCTCTCGTTTACAACAACAAGTTCTGGCTCTATTTCATCAGTCATATTAAAATTAAAAAAGAGAAACAATCCTGACCTCATCATTTTTCTTTTCTAATAGTTAAAACCCAAGATATGCATCAGTTTCTCAATAAACATGTGAACAAAATGACTGACAGGCATTAAAATAGGATTCCTCTGAAAACAAAACCCTGATGTTTTTCATTTAGGATTTATTTTACATTTGCCAACATAACATTCAGTGCATCGTATCATAAAACAATTCAAATAATTCTAAAAAGCTTCTGCAGTTAAAGGGCTGAGTCTGGTCCTTCAGACTGCACTGCATCAGGAACTGTCCTTTGTGGACAAAAAGGGAAGCAATCAGAAAATTGAGGCGCAAATGTAATGTTACCATCACCATCAATTAGAGTCAATGTCTCCGGATTCATGTTGTGCTAACGAGAGTTTTGGGTGGAAAAAAGCATCATTTCATCCAGATTATAAACGACTAATAAGACTACTCACATTCATTAAGCACTTGTCCAAAAGTCAGACTCAGGCGGTTTTAACTGGAGCTCTTGGTCATTTATGAAAGCAGCAATAATCCAGAAAGGTTCTGGGTTTTAGAGCGATAGCGTCAAAACGTCGTTTTCTTGGACATCCGTCTCACTCTCAATAAATGTAAAAATCATAACATTTAACACTATGCTACAATAACATCCAGCCCATGAGCTTTTATTTATTACAATCTGATTTGAGGTGTTTGATTAATTATTTTCCTTTTTGTCTCTGACATGCTGTAAAATGACAATAATGAATGAATTTGTCTCACATCTCAACTCCCTTTGATTTGTGGTTTTACCTGATTAAACGTTTCACACGAGGCTTACTGACATCCTACTTGGCTGTTTGGAAACTCTAGTAAAAGTATTAATTATCATAGTTTAGTGACCAAAGATCCAGACCCTTAGCACTCTGAGGACCGTCCCTAATGTCACCTGGAGCTTAGTGAGTAAATAAAATGTCCCACATTTGGACGATAAAGCACTTTACATCAGTCAGTCATTCACACACGGATGGCAGTGAGCTACATTGTAGCCACAGAAGTGAAGCGACCTGGTGCCTCCGGAACCTCCTACCACCATCAGCAGGTAATGAAGGTGAAGTCCCAAAATCACAAGGACAAAGTGACCCAGCCAGAGCGGGGATCAAACTGTGGTTTCTAGATGAACGCTCCACCTACTGAATCCCTACTACTGTGACCCCACTGGGAGAAACCGGCTGCAGCTCGCTTCCATCAAACATTTTATCCTAAGATTGTTTGTAGATCAGCTGTGATCTTGAAACAATGACATCACTGGTGTCACTTTGACGAAGTTGTTTTTAGATCTACAAAAGAGCTTGAAGACCAGACCAGCTTCCATCTGTGAACGTTTTTGTGATTCTCGTCTGTTAACCTGTTACAAACAAATGGCTCAGTGACATCACCTGAAGGTTGGTGCCTTTTATTTTCAGAGATCACATAAAGGAGAACCGTCAGACATCCTACCTGCTCCCACACCTTTCCACCAGCCACTGCAGGGCCTCCCCGGTGTTGGCTATGTGCTCTTCTATAAACACACCTTTGGGCAGCTTGTCCACTCCAGTAAAGACGACCATGCAGTACCTCCAGGTCCCTCCACCCAAGGCGGTCAGCTGCTCGTCTGCAGCCCTCCTTTCCTTGTCGGTGAAGGGTTGGGTGACTGACACCATCAGCAGGATGGCGTGGGGTCCAGGAGGGCAGAGAATGGCCCCCATGCATGGCCCCTCACTGTCCAGGCTGGGCGGGGGCCGCGCTGGGCTCTCCGACTCTGCTCCAGCATTGTTGTCGGTGTCGGCTTCCTCATCATCGTCATCATCAGGGTCAGCGGGGATGGCCCACGAAGGAGTGTCGACCACCGTGACCCTTCGGCCGTAGATCTCTGTCTGACCCACGTTGCTGTGCGTGGTCTCCGTCCCGGCATCAAAGAACTCGTCCCCCAGGATGGTGTTGGCAGAGGAGGTCTTGCCCGACTGTGGTCCTCCTAAAATCAGTAGTCGACGCTCAGGGGGGTGGCGGCCTCTGTGTTCCCCTGTTGTGAGACAAAAAAATAATAAAAATCAGATAAAAGCTTCTCTGCAAGGTGAGATTTAACTTGTAAAGGAAAACTTCAGAGTTGGATTTTGATCTGGAAAGAAAATGTTACATCTGAGGTCGAGAATCCCATGAGATGAAGACATTAGTGTGGTCTGTTCTCATGAACAAGGAAGTCAAATCTTCATCTGACAGTGAGAATTTATCATATCTTATCTTCATTTATTAAAGGTGAAGAAGAGCTATGCAAACCAGCCGGGCCCTATGTGAAAAATACATGATTAAAACATAAATAGAATCATAAAACCATAATAGTAATTTTATAGTCTATTTTATATTGTACAGGGGGCCAATAAAGGGAGGAAATCACAGGTGAGGTCCAGTTAAAAGACCAGCAGCTGCTCCTAACCCTGCTCCCAGCATGCCTCCTCTTCTCCTTCCTCCACCCCTATGAACAGGGTCAGGAGGAGTAACACTGAACTACTTCTTGATCAGGCAGAATATGAAAAGCCCAGTTGGAGAAGTGAAGGATGCCCCATGAGGATGAGGAGAGTATGAGCAGCAGCAGAGGAAAGTTCATTGATTTCTCCCTGCTACACACTGCTGATCAGACTTTCTATGTGTCCTGCTGAGCTCTAAAAGTGCAACAGTTTCTCTCTTTAGCAGAGAGCAAATGAGGAATGATGCTGAGAGTCCATCTCCGATGAAATGATTAAAGGAGCAGTGATGATGGTATGCCTGAGCCAAGGTGTATGGCCAAGGATAAAAACTCACTCACCAGAGTCAGAGGACACAGCAGCCATCTTGTGGGTAGAACCTCTGGCTTCCTCCTCCTCAGCCCCCCTCCTTCTTCTCCTTCTCGCCTCCACAGTGGATGCCTTTTCTTGCTTCTTTAGAAAGCCGACTGGTGTGCGAAAGGCTTCTCCTCAGCTCCGTCTTTCAATTTAACCCTCATTCTACTGCAGTGTTAATCACTCCATCTCCAGTTTCCTGCCACACTCCCACTCAAGCTCTCAAATCTTTCCTCTAATCCCTTAAAACGTCTCTGCTGTTTTTGTTCTATCCTCTTCTATTTACTCCTCTCCCTTCCAGAAATATCTTGTTTAGTTTAGTTTAGTTTCTCTCTCCAAGCAGGCAGGAAAGATTGTGCAATGCAGGGAACTTGATGCCAAATCCTCCTCTGCTGCAGCAGCTTCGGGAGGATGTCTCGTCATTTTTTCCTTTTTTTTAAGGCAAAGCAGGGAAAGATGTTCCTCCCTCTGTTGTATCACCCAGCAGCAGCAGAAGCTCGGATCTGTATTCAGACTGCAGTTCGGAAGAAAGATGGATAGACAGAAAGAGGGAGGGACAGAACAGAGAGAGAGAGGGGGGGGGGGGGGGGGGG
>SSNR01000047.1:3247096-3324674 GCA_006937965.1 Callopanchax toddi | reverse complement strand
GGGGGGGGGGGGGGGGGGGGGGGGAGGTGCACTCTTCTGTTTACAGCTGGATGTGATGTATTCCCTCGGTGCTGCCTCACACACAGACACACTTACTTATATAACCCCAGCGGTCTGTGACGCAGGAAGTAGGTGAATACAGCATTTATTAAATAAATATGAACACAAACGCTTACGTAATAGCTCCGCTATGTGTAAAAAATAACTGAGACGTTGTTAGCTGTTTACTCTAATCACCATGACCGTCGTATGAACATTTCTGCAGGATACATCAGCAAAATAAAGAAATGAAACACCGTCCTTACTTGTTTACGCTTCAAATGACGTTTTACATTTACGTGTCCTGAAAGTTAGCAAACTAACCACCAACTGTGTGTACTTTTATAAAGGTGGTAACGCTGCTGGTTCATTTCGAACACATTTATAGAAATGTCTATTATTATTATTATGTATTTTCAGCCCCAAAAAAATGATCGCGCATGCGCATTCTCTACGACTTCCACTGCGCATGTGCGAGGCCTGGAGCATGATGAATTTATAAACGTGTGAATACCATAGATATCATATGGAGATATGCGCCTTGTTTAGGACAAAAATGTTTATAGACATTTTATTTCAGAATTTTTTTATTTTCAAACTTTTTCTGCCTGCTAAAATTACGACTTTGCGCATGCGCGACTCATTTTGGGTAGACGCTCACTTTTTTAATTTTAGAACTTTATTGAACAAGTACCAAGTAACAAAAAGAACAACTGAAGGATACCAGAGAATACAGACAACCAGGGGTGTTAATTACAGAAATACATGCAGAAGCTCACAAGCTTGAATCGTTTGGGAGCTTTTAAGTTGGAAGAGTTAAATATTGATTTTAAGAAAAGTTCCACATCCTTAAGAAATTTAAGAATAAAAGGTCTTATTAACAAATTTACACTTATGAATAAAAAAATTTGCCATGAGAATTTACAATTAAAAAAAAAACAAGTATCCTCCTTCTTGGGTATTCTACAAAAACAAAGTTAAACATTTTCCCATCTTAAAGAAAAATCCCTCAAAATATGATTAAGAATAAATCTATTAAACTTCTTCGAGAACTTGTAAGTGAAAGAACAGAACCAGACAATGTGTGTCACAGTGGATGATCCCAGAAGCTGCAATTAACATTTGCATTAACTTTAACATTTGATCATATTTGCAGGGTACATTTTATAAATAATTTTGAATGACATCTTTTACCTTACAAGTACTGGTATTTATGAGGGGTCATTCAGACTGTCCTCTAGTTAATATTTGGAATGTGACGGTTCCAATTTGACATTATATATGGATGAGAAACTCTCATATCTTATAGCAAACTCTTCTTTTATTACTGTTACCAAGGTCCTGTTCAAAGCAGATTTTCCCACTGTTGATTCAGCTGGATCAGGTAAAGTAACTGGGGCAGTTAGAGAATTATTGGTGTTGTTTTACAGCACTGAGGGTATCAGAATCTCAGGGACTGACTAGAAAATTATATTGATTGATTGCAACTGAGTGGTCATCCCTCTTTATTAATCAGCTGAGCCACCAGTAGGATCCCACTCTGAACCCAAGACTCAAGATAGAGTGACTTGTTTTTAAATAAAAGATCTCAGTTGATCCAGATGAGGTGTTTTGGTGGTGAGAAGTTGTGTTTATAGATAAGGGTCCACGCTAGAGGACCTGCTTATGGACGGATGAAAGTTTTCAACATTATTACAATTTAAAATAAAGTTAAAGCCACCAAAAGAAGAGAAAACATGATATGGTTCCATATAGGGGTTATTGAGGAAGTGTTTAGGCCAGTCAATCTTGAATATTTAATGTAGATTCATTCATTACAACAGTTTTTCTAATATAATGCATACAGTTTTTCCATATAAAATGTAAAAGCATATCAATATCTTTATTATCTGTAAGAGAGCAGTATATGTTAAGTGAGACAATCCTTCAGCTTTAGTATTCAGTACTCTACCTTTCAGAGATAAGTCCCTCTGCAGCCATTGATTGAGTTTTTTGTGTGTTTTCTGTACAATAAGAGAAAAGTTCAAGGGGCATCTAATCTTTAGAACTTGATCAAAATCCTTATATGTGCCTTTCTGTTTAACAGGGAGGTTGCAGATTTGCTGAGCAGTCTTTAATGGTAACAGTTCACATTTTAAAAAAGTTTAGACATAAACTAGAAGCTTCAAGTTACTAATCACTTTTAAGGTAAGAGGGATCTGGCTTACATTCCTTGTACTGCACTATTGGGGATGTAAGTTGTAAGAATTTGTGTACAAAGCAAGAATAAATATGAAGAAATGGGACATCACCACACTTAGATCAAACGGGGTGGAGCCATTTCTCATAGAACTACCATTAGAATATAAGGTTTTGACAGCTTTACAAAAAAAGCTCCCAAAGCCAAATTTTTCCAAAGAATGAAAAATAATTTGATGTTTGATTGTATCAAAGGCCTTACAAAAACAGGAAGAGAATGGACAATAAAAATAACCTAACCTATAGATTACTATTAATTACTATCAGAATTTTTCTGTTTTTTCTTTATTCAAGATTTCTTGTTCTAAGTTTCTAAAAATTATGTATCTTAATTTTTTGTATTTGAATTCAACGCCATCAGTTTCCAGTGACCTGATTTCAATGTCATATTTCAGTATAGAATAGGTGAAGGCACTGCTTTTCTATGTCAATTTATTATTATTATTTGTAAAGGAAGAACAACAAAAAAAAACTTATTTTTCTGAGTGAACAATTTAGAGTGAAAATGTGACATTAAAAAAAATTTGAATTAAAAAATGTCAAAGATTTAAATCTACTTTCTACAGATATTCCTTTCAGTAGCTACTTTAATGAGCACATTGAAAATAACTGAATTTTAAAAAACATTAAAACAAAACACTGATTTAATTACATTTTTATTTTATTTTTTACATTAAAAATGACATTGAAACTAGTTACTGATAGTTAGAGTTGATCGACAAAACAATTTTAAAATACAAAGTGTGGCATAAAATGTGTGAAGTAAGAATTAACAAGAAAATTAACAGTAGATTTAAAATTAATACAAATGAAATTATGTGAATTAATATATCAACAAAATCAAATAGTCTTTTATTTTAAAAATGCAATGTATAGTTTATTTTAGCTTTTTTTTTTTTTTTTTTTACACAATGACACAAATCAACAAAAATGCTTTGAAATAAACATTTTAAGAACAAATGACTCAAATTTTATGGATACAGTTCATAAGAAACACACAGTTTTATGATCTGGATCCAAACGTGCTAAATACATTTTAAGAAGAATTTAAAAACATTAGGCAGCGGGTCTACTTTTGCCGTACATCGATACCAGTGTCGCAAAACCGTTATCTCGCCGTACGGTAACTGCAACTGTCGTAAAGACTCCCACTTCTCCTCATGTGATGCTAGCGCAAGGACCTCGGTTGCTAACGTGTGTCTGCGAGAGGGAGCGTCATTTGTAGACACTGCTGAGGGAACTTTTAGCGAACACAACTTACCGAAAACATGGAGGCAGGCGACGAGTTCATGAAGTATCGCTCCCCGCTGGTGTCCAGATACGCCAGCAAGGAAATGGCCTTTAACTTCAGTGACAGGAAGAAATTCACAACCTGGAGGAAACTGTGGATCTACCTGGCTAAAGCTGAGAAGGTTTGACTCGATGGTGGAGGAGGGACAGTTACAACCACAGATTGTTCTTTTAAAGTTTTATCTACACATGAAAGGGTCTTCAGAAGCTCAATTTGTGACCTTTAGAGTCTGATCAGGTTTCCAGCTCTAAATATAGGCATGGAGAAGCAGTGAGGCTCTTATTGAGCCCCTACAGGAGATAATTAGTTACATTTCATTAAAATAAGAAATAAAATCAGGCCAATAAATCTGTGTAACATTAGAAACTTCATTTAATATGTAAACAAATAAAATGCTGTTCGTCCCTCAGTATTTAGTCCAAAATATAAACAGTTCTGTGAAAAGGTTTTTGCTCCCTTACTAATTTCTTCTGTTTTTGCTTATTTATCACACTGATTCATCACTCCACGTCACTGTGGAGGAATTTTGTTCCACTCTTTCCAGTGTGAACAGCCTTTTTAAGGTCAAAGATCAAACATTCTCTTCAGGATTTTCTGCAGAGTTCATGTTTCCATAAATTACATCAAATAACCAGGTGCTGAATCAGCAAATCATCCCCAGACCATCACACTACCACCACCATGTCTGACTGTTAATATGATGATGAAATGCAGTTAGTTTGACTCCTGATGGACACACACTTTCCAAAATGTTCCACTTTTCAGTTCAGACAAAATATTTTCCCAAAAGTTTTGGGGATTGTCATGATGTGTTGCTTTTTAAGCTAAAAGAAGTGTCTTAGCAATCCAAATTGTGATGCATCTAAATGTATTATTTGTAAAGATTGTCACAATAATCGTTGGCATCCTGAGGAAACATCTTGAGGAACATGCAGGTTCAAGTTTACATACAGGCACCATGGATATGAATGTCATATTAATTGGGGGTTTTAAATATAGATTTGAATTATTCTTTTTCCAGAGTGTAATAATTATATAACATCTCAGTGATTAAAAAAGAGAGTTCTGTGCACAAGTTTGAATCTACTGTTGATGTCTCACATGTGCACACAAGGTTATACATACAGGTTCAAAAATCTACATGCATTCACCTAAAGCCGTACTTAGACGTGCTCAAGCTTGCAGCTGGTAGTTTCTCAGACAGCATCAGAATGATCTGTTTGACAACACTTACTGGATACTCAGAACGATGGAAAAGTCCAAAGAACTCAGTGAATATCTAAAAAGTAGATTTACAACTTTAACTCTTTCTAAACAGCTGTAGATTCCAATGTCATAAATGTAAACAACTGCGCACCAGTGCAACGTATTCAGATGTTAAAGCTTCTAAAATCTGAAAGAAAAACTAAACTATTCCCCTCAGATGAGAGGAAACTAGTTATTATGTTCAGGAATCACCAAGTCTACTATCATCTAGAACCTGGTGGAACACCGGTGTCTCCACCACAGTGAAGCCAGGTTTACATCTCAGTGGATCAGACCAAGAGGAGACTTTCAGACCTGAGATCACTGAACCAACTGTAAAACACAAGGTGGAGGGAGGCAGCATCATGCTGTGCTACAAAACGAAGGAGGCGTACTCCTAAATTATTTACCTGAAATCAACTAGACAGGACAGTGACCCCAAACTCGCATTAGTACTGCTTCCTGATTGGATAAAGCAGGTTAATATTAAGCTAACATTCTGGTATGGCCTTCCTAAACCCTGTTGGAAATATGAGGACTATGTTTAAAATTGGAGGCTCTGGCACGAAGAGGTCAGACCTAAACCAGAAGCTTGTTAATGAAGCAAAAAGCTTGTGGTCAAAAAACCACTGAGATCAATAACTAAAGGACCAAATTTAATGACACTCATGTCCATGAAGAGTGGAGTGACCACAGGGACAAGGTGAATCCAGTAGGATCTCATGTTTTTTCTTTTCTTTTTGCAGCTGCTGATGTTGCCAGTAAATAAACATCTGCAGTCCTTATAATTCCATCAGCTGCCTTGTATGAGCAGCGTCAGTCAGGGTAACTTGCAGCAGACCCTTTCTCACGTGTGCTGTCTCACATGACATGTTACACACTTACACACACTCTGCTACAGTCTCCCTGCATCGAGAGGGTTAGTCTCATGACTGTGGAAATAGCAGAGAATGTCTGTAACAAGAGACAGTCCTCTGAGAGGCTGGACTTTAATAACCAGAGCCTCAAGTCCTTCACTGGGGTTTTTGTTTTTTGTCACATTGATACTGGCCTGTCTAAAAGCCTGACCTATGGTCTGATTGGATGTGACAACGTTAGCGTGCATAATTGGAGCCTTTATTTTGGTTAGTTATTTCCGCCGCCCTCTAGTTATCAGATGTCTCAGTAAGAAGAAACACTTCAGTCTTGTATTATTGACGTATTCTCACAAGAACAGCATGTGTGTCAAGATTACAGAAACGACTGACAGGATCACTGAGATCAACAGCAGCAGATAAAGAGAGTGCTGTGAAACAGTTTAAAGTGCAGAAGGTTACTCAGCATATAGTATATCTCTACAGATTACAGACTGAAATGTCTGCAGCTCTTTATTAGAGTTTGTTTTGTTCTAGTAGAAACACTCCTGTATGATGGAGCGATTGTGTTCTTGTATAAATAAATGAAAAACATCACTAGATTTCATTTTGTAAACTGGAGGTTCTAGACTAAAATTAGAGGGGGGGGGCAGCTGCTTTTATTCTGAAACAAAAAAACTTCAAACATTGTCTTTAAGTATTTCAAATTTTAATGTATAATTACAGACACAGGACACAATAACTTCAAAAAATTTCAAAATAAGACTTTTGCAAAAATATTTTGATCTCTTGGTGATCATTTCAGTATTTGTCTGTAATGCCTGAGACTCAGCACTCGGGGGGGGGGGGGGGGGGGGGGGGGGGGGGGGGGGGGGGGGGGGGGGGGGGGGGATGACTGCCTGACTCAACATTCTGTGAAAAAAATACCTCCAAAAATTCATAAAATGTAAACCATGATTGTGTAAAAACTATAAAAGGTATCAAAATGTCATAATAGTCATGTAAAGTCCAACTTCCTGTGACCAGTTTGAACTCTGAATGGTGTTTCTACTGTGGAGTCGACCTGAGATACTCACCAACATCCCATTGATGTCTGTGGGAAAACGATGACAGAATCACAAACAAAATACTAAATAGGCTACTTCAGTTCTTGTCCATCAGCATCATTAATTAGGATTAACTACCTGTTGACAAAAAAATTAATAAAAATCAGGATATCTGTAACAGAAAATAGGTATTTTGGGGGTTTACAGGTCAGGAAATGGACTTGTATTTTAGTCTAAAATGTAAAAGTCTTCAGTGGTTCAGTGGAGTTTCTGATTGTTCTGTTCCTTAGGCCCTGGGTCTGCCCATCACTGATGCTCAAATCCAGGAGATGGAGAGCCACGCCGAGGATATCGACTTCGCCATGGCGGCCGAAGAAGAGCGTAAACTCAGACATGATGTCATGGCCCACGTCCACACCTTTGCAAGCTGCTGCCCTGCTGCCGCCCCCATCATTCATCTTGGAGCTACGTCGTGCTACGTTGGAGACAATACTGTAAATGTGATCATTTACAGTTACATAACCAGGACTGTTATGTTTAATAAAAACTGCTCTACTTGTTGTTTTTCCTCCTCAGGACCTCATTATGCTGCGTGATGGATTTGACATCCTTTTGCCGAAGGTGAGGCTCAGCTGAAATACACAACCACAACGACACACACACACACACACACACCCATCTGTACATCTCAGCTGAGCCTCAGCTGTTTCATAACCAATCAGCGAAGTAGAAATAATGATTGCACTCATTTGATTTGCAGTTTTCACGCTTCGCGTAGAATAAAGGCCAAACATTAACTTGACATGTCAGAATCATAGCGACGTGTTGTGCAATAAGTCAGAGCTGAACTCTCTCCCTGCAGCTGGCGAGAGTCATCGACAGGCTGGCAAACTTTGCAGAGAAATATGCAGACCTCCCTACTCTTGGCTTCACACACTATCAGTAAGTGTGCTTCCCCTTTAAATACATGTATATTAGTTTTCATCTGTCCTGCTGCTACATAGATGATTGTTTTCTGGTGAACATTCACAGGCCTGCCCAGCTCACCACTGTAGGGAAGCGAGCTTGTCTCTGGCTGCAGGACTTGGCCATGGACATGAGGAACCTGCAGCGAGCCCGTGATGACCTACGCTTCCGGGGGGTTAAAGGGACCACCGGTACTCAGGCCAGCTTCCTGCAGCTCTTTCAGGGGGACCACGACAAGGTGACCTAACAAACCAGCATGTGATGTTAAAATGTCTTTTAGTGGATTGAAAATGGATATTTTTTGTTTTTTGCCACCAGGTGGAAGAACTTGACAGGATGGTGACAGAGATGGCTGGATTTAAAAAGTATGTCATGCATCAAACCTTTCATTTTGAGCTACTTTTGTTTTGTTTTGAAAATGATAGCTAACAACACATTGTCTTCAGTCAGTGATAATTGGGGTCACAAGTCTCTTTAATTGTGGGTCAGAAGCTGAAAGGTCTACAGAAACGCTCTCAGTTGTCCTCAGGAGAGCTGTCCTACAGGCGAGGGTCAGAACGACGACCTCTGACCTCAGATAAAACCAGGTTCTGGAGGGATCCAAGGAAATCATATCCGACAAACCTGCTTTTAAAAACCAATACCCCCAAATAAAAAAGAGAAGACAAAAAGCTAATGTAGAGACTTTATAACTGTCAGGATGCGTCATCTTAAATTTGGAGACAAAATCACAAGAAAATATTCCAATGATCCTTTGTGTGTGACAGGATTTATATAGGGCCAGGTCACATGGGACATATGATGTAATTGTGAACAAATTGCTATTTTCATGTAGTCACAAAGCATCTTAACTAGTCTCTGTTTGTCCTCATTCTGTTCACACTTTGGTCACCAACTCGTCCCAAAGCTCGTCTCAGCATTTCTTGTTTTTTCTGACTCATAAGCTAAACTGAGAAGAGTCTCAGATGTTTCCTGATGCTCGTGACTCTCTGTGACAGTTTTGAGAGGAAATTTGAATAAAATTTGACAGTCAGGCCCTGTTGATGTGAGGAAATAAAGAGCTTTCACAAGCGTTTTGGGAACTCGCTCATGAATGCCTTTCATAATTCATAATTCCTGTTCCTCAGAGCCTACCTGGTCACTGGGCAGACGTACAGCCGTAAGGTGGACGTTGATTGTCTGTCCAGCCTGGCCAGTATGGGAGCTACTGTCCACAAGGTGAGCTGCTGAAGATTGGTAGAGAAATGTCTCCATCTAATGGTGTGTAGCGGTAGTTCAGTACTCTTACAACAGTCCGCTTTAGATCTGTACAGACATCCGCCTGTTGGCCAACCTGAAGGAGATCGAGGAGCCTTTTGAGAAAGAGCAGATTGGTATGGTTTGTGATTTTGACTTCACACATGCATGATTAGAGCACCTCAACATGATGCTGTCCTCCCCTCCAGGCTCCAGTGCCATGCCCTACAAGAGGAACCCCATGCGTGCAGAGCGTTGCTGCAGCTTGGCCCGACACCTGGTGGCGCTGATGGCTAACCCGCTGCAGACGGCCTCGGTCCAGTGGCTGGAGAGGACGCTGGATGACAGCGCCAACAGGTCAGCCAATAAAGACGCATGTTCTAGTCTATTAGTCTGATGATTTTTGCTCTGTTGGTTCAGATACCTGGCTGTGAAGTCATTACGACAGATAAAATTGGATTGAATTGGATTTTTAAAAATGATTTGCCTTTTTCCTCATATGCAGGAGGATCTCCCTCCCAGAGTCCTTCCTGACAGCAGACATCATCCTCAGCACTCTGCAGAATGTCACAGAGGGTTTGGTGGTCTACCCAAAAGTCATCGAGAGACATATCCGCCACGAGCTGCCCTTCATGGCCACGGAGAACATCATTATGGCAATGGTGAAGGCTGGAGGGAACAGACAGGTGGGTGAAAGTTGACTGAATCAGTTCGATCAAGTTAGACATGTCGTATCAGCTGCTGTTATTGTTTTGCTCCTCAGGATTGCCATGAGAAGATCCGCGTTCTGTCCCAGGAGGCAGCAGCTGTAGTTAAACAGGAAGGGGGTGACAACGATCTGCTGGCCAGAGTCCAGCGGGACCAGTACTTCACACCCATCCTGGGCCAACTGGATGACCTGTTAGACCCCAAGACGTTTGTTGGCCGTGCTCCACAGCAGGTACGTCAGCCTGTCTAGCAACTTATCTGATTTCTAAGACAGGATGAAAACCTCACTACGGCTTAAAGAATCAGCCTGGATGGTCTTGAGGTGGTTTACCATCGCGGGTATTGAGCTGGAGGGTGGTTTCGGCGTGTCCATGGCGTACAACTGCAGGGTTTGGTCTTTGAGAATTAACAAGGCTACAACCCCTTCATGCCATCAGCATCATGCAGTTGTCTGATCGTCTATCTGTTCTGAAAGGGTCATTACAGGACAGGGACCAGGATGAACATGATACTGAGGGAAGTCGCTACTGAGTGTGGGTTCAAGATCTTGCATTTTGGGGCCTTAAAATATGGAAGGAAAAACCTATTTGGCAAGTACTATGAGAGTAGTAGTATTATGATGGCTTTTATTTTGAAGGTTTTCCAAATTTGCAGAGGTTCAGCCACACTCCAGCAGGTCGTGGAGGTATAAGTCATCCAGTGAGAAGAGTGCCTGTCATAAATGAAGCCCTGTACAAATCGTCTGTTTTGTTTGTTTTGGACGTCTAAGTTGCTGTACATTTTGCTGTTGGTCATATTTATTTACTTCCTTTTTCTTTTCCTTGTCTCCAGGTTGCCAGATTCCTGTCTGAAGAGGTGCACCCCCTGCTGGAGCCTTATAAGGCCAACATGGATGTCAAGATAGAACTTGAACTATAACACCTGCTTAAACACCGCTCTGTATACAAGAGTTATCACTATTACACTGATTTATACCTCAATAAAGACAGTCGTTGAATTTATTTCTGTCTACCTGAGTTTTTCCATCTCATCCTGTTGCATTTGAGGACATAAAGAAATGGCACCTTATTGAAGAAAATGACAAATTGTGTGTAACTATTTAAACAGATAAGAGCTGATTAGGACAGTGTGAGGATGGTTTCCATTCATGAGATGAGAGTTTCTATCTCACGTCTGAGTTTCCAGTAATCAGCCATCGTAAACAAACATCCTATTCTGACTGCAGCATCAGGACAAACTGCTGTCATGAAGTTTACGGTGTTCTTATGATAACAAAGAGATAGTGAAAGAATAAGTTTGGCCTTTTAACAGAGCTGCCTTTCAGTAGCCTGCCATCCCTCAGCACAGTGAGTACAGAGATGCTTATACTTTAGGATTGTTACATACTTTTATTGAATTATTTGTGTTGTTTTTAAATTAATTTGAACATTTATGTTCTTTAGATCATCAGCATGGGGCTGTGGGCATTACTACCGCTGTCCTTTGCTCTGGTTGGAAGTGTGGGTGTTTGGACAGTGTGAGTATTTTGACTCTTGTGGTTTTTACATCTACAAAAGTGAAATCCAGGGAACTAAATTAGCAGTTTAGCAGCATGTTTTGGATTTAATCTCCATCTAATGGTGCTCATTAAAGTTTGTTCCTGCTTTCTTTGTAGAGGTTTCTACTAAGTGTAACATAAAATATTTGTTAGGGGCTTATGTTGTTTACATTATGTGTTGTCAATCTACAGCATATCAAACATAAAAAATAAAACATGTTTCAAAAATGTTTGTCATGAATAATTTATAAGGTTAAACTTTATTGTAATTATTTAAAATTAACCTAAAAATGTTGGTATTTCATTGCGATTTAACTATATGTTTAGTTAACATTTATACTACACATCAAAAGGTTTAAATGTATTTTAAACATTATTTAGATTGCTGTTTAAGTGCTAAATATAAAAAAGATAGCTGTTAAATGCTAAATGTTGCAAAATGCAGCTGTTGAAATGCTAAATGTTGCACAATTTACCTGTTAAATTATGTGGCATAAAACGTAGCTCTTCAAATGTTCATTGTGAAAAACTGTAGCTGGTAAAATGCTAAATGTGAAAAAAAATGTAGTTTTTAAAATGCTAAATGTGGAAAAATGTAGTTTTTAAAATGCTAAATGTGGAAAAATGTAGTTTTTAAAATGCTAAATGTGGAAAAATGTAGTTTTTAAAATGCTAAATGTGGAAAAATGTAGTTTTTAAAATGCTAAATGTGAAAAAAGGTAGTTTTAAAAATGCTAAATGTGAAAAAAGGTAGTTTTTAAAATGCTAAATGTGAAAAAATGTAGTTTTTAAAATGCTAAATGTGAAAAAAGGTAGTTTTTAAAATGCTAAATGTGAAAAAATGTAGTTTTTAAAATGCTAAATGTGAAAAAAGGTAGTTTTTAAAATGCTAAATGTGAAAAAAGGTAGCTTTTAAAATGCTAAATGTGAAAAAATGTAGTTTTTAAAATGCTAAATGTGAAAAAAGGTAGCTGGTAAAATGCTAAATGTGAAAAAAAAATGTAGTTTTTAAAATGCTAAATGTGGAAAAATGTAGTTTTTAAAATGCTAAATGTGGAAAAATGTAGTTTTTAAAATGCTAAATGTGGAAAAATGTAGTTTTAAAAATGCTAAATGTGGAAAAAGGTAGCTTTTAAAATGCTAAATGTTAAAAAAGTGTAGTTTTAAAATGCTAAATGTGAAAAAGGTAGTTTTTAAAATGCTAAATGTGAAAAAGGTAGTTTTTAAAATGCTAAATGTTAAAAAAGGTAGTTTTTAAAATGCTAAATGTGAAAAAAAAATTTAAATGCTAAATGTGGAAAAAGGTAGCTTTCAAAATGTTAATTTAGGAAAAATGTAGATTTAAAATGCTAAATTTGGAAAATGGTAGTTGGTAAAACTCTAAATATGGCAAAATATAGTTAAAATGCGACATGTGGCAAAATGTAGTTGTTAAAATGCTAAATGTAGCAAAAGGTAGTTTTTCAAATGATAATTGTGAAAAACCGTAGCTGGTAAACTGCTAAATGTGAAAAAATGTAGTTTTAAAAATGCTAAATGTAAAAAAGGTAACTTTTAAAATGTTAATTGTGGAAAAGTGTAGATTTAAAATGCTAAATTTGGAAAAATGTCATTGGTAAAACGCTAAATGTGGCAAAATGTAGTTAAAACACTACATGTGGGAAAATGTAGTCAAAGTGCTAAATGTGTAAAAAAGTAGTTCTCAAAATGCTAAATGTAGCTGTTAAAATGCTAAAAGTGACAAAATGTGGTTATTACGTTTTCAGTGTATTACTTTGCATATTGCGCGATGTATTTTGAATGTTGCCGACAATATAATTAGTGAGCTGAGTGACAGTCAGTTGAACAGCTTTAAGTCAAAGTTGTGTTGTTTCCCACCCTTCAGATGTGCAGTAGGTGTTATAAATGGAGCAGTCAACCTAACAAATGGAGTACCGTTAATCAGGTTGGTGTACTGTGCTGAAAGATGAAAAATAATCTAAAACATTGTTCCAACTCAGACATAAACAAGTGCTGAAGGATGATTCCAGCTTCTCCTTCTGTTTTTAGTTCTTGCGCCGCTAACTGCCCTCAGAGCTGCATCTTCTCTCAAACCTTCAACTTCATTGCTGTTTTAGGTAAAAATATATCTGCAGATGAAAGGTTTTCTCTTTGATGATTATATTTAATTTATAACCAAAAAACACCAGTGTTAAATCAACACTAGAGAGGGTCTATTTGATCCCATGGACCCTCTCTAGTGTTGATTTAACACTGGTGTTTTTACTTATCTGGAATGTTTTGAATGTTGTTCTCATGTGGGCTTGCTTTTTGTCTCATGCATTTGGATGAAGTTATGAATATCATTTCTTGGAGCTTCTTCTTTTTCATCTGTCTCTTCAGCCTTGATGACTGTGGCAATCCGGTTTAAGATGGTTAAAGACTATGGTTTCCATGGAAAGGCCAATGTTGTCAGTGTTTTTTTTGGAAGCGTCTCTCCCATTGGATTATCCGTCACCTCCAACTTCCAGGTAACCTCCCAGAGTTTCTTGTTAGCACACTATTTTATCATACTTCTTTTTTGCATCTTGCCTAGCAGACTATTATATTTTCCAAACCTTATTGATTCGAACATTTTCCTCTTTGCCATTTGTCTCCATTTAGGGACCAAGCGTCATTCATTTCTTTGGTGCGCTTGTGGCCTTCCTGTCCGGCCTGGCCTATCACTGGGTCCAGGTCTATATAACTTATCAAGCTCAGCCCTACAAAGACCGAATCTGGCTGGGACCCATGAGGGTGTTCGGCTGCACCGTCATTACCGTCATGCTGGTTGGTAGTATCCTTTCTTGGAGGCTGGTATGACATTTAGAAAAGCTGGACCTGTTTTAAGATGGCAGCAATATCAGTTCATTTAGGCTAATCTGAAATGTGACAAACAAACAAAAAGAAAGAAAAGGGAAGCCATAGATTTTGTGTAAATGTATTCCATGTTTATGTTAATTTAACATGTATTTTTGTGTAAAGATTCCTTTTTAACAGCATTCCTCCAAAGCTAACCCAACAGAAGTACTAGAGGAAACACAGTGACCATAAGCATTACCTGCTGTTTTGTTCCTTTACTCCTCTTTTCTCTCAGTGGCAATCACGACAACGGAGCACGGAAGAGCTGTGTGTGAGTGGGTCGTGGTCATGATGTTTTTCGGCCTCCTTGGTTTGTTTGCTGCTGAATTCAGACACATAAAAAAATGCTATTTCATCGTAGACATGCCAACTTCAAAGGACGACTGCTGCAGGCCTGCATCGGTTCTAATAAACCATCAAGCTGTAAATTCATGTTAAAAATCGCTCTCTCACACACACACACACACACACACACACACACACACACACACACACACACACACACACACACACACACACACACACACACACACACACACACACACACACACACACACACACACACACACACACACACACACACACACACACACACACACACACACACACACACACACACACACACACACACACACACACACACACACACACACACACAGTGTACGAGTATTGTTTGTCAAAGTGTGAATGGTTCTAGATATATCCACTGATAATTTTTTAGTTTTGTTGTTGTTTTTTGTTTATAAGGACTTTTTAATAGATATGTGTGTTTTTTGCCACTTAAACTATTTAGTTAAATAATACTTGTTGATGCTATATATTTAATTAAAATGTACATTTTGATTTAACTCTACTGACTGTCATTATGAGTATATTTTTTTTTTACGTTTTCACTCGTTTGCCAATCACCATATAACTGCACAGAAATAAAACTGCATGTAAATAAAGGGTTTGGTTCTAACTGTTTACAAATTCATCAAACAGCAGAACTTATTATTTATTTTAGAAGTTGTTTATTTTTTCTCCATAGTTATTTTAATAGAGGTGGAGATGTTCTGAGTAATAAAACAGTTTGTTCTTTCTAACACATGGGGGCAGTGTTCTTTAACTCTAATCATGTTTCACTTGATTATTTAAAGAAAAGACTAATAGTCAAACTATACGCATAAATCCTAGATGTGAACATTTTAAGCGTTGTTGTTGCTCATATTCTTTACAGATTTCTGATTTAGCATGACATCATTAAAAACAGTTTTTATCTCCATGATGTTAAAGGAACTCCTGATTAGACTGTTCATACCAGGGAACGTGTGTCCTCTTCTACCTCCATCTGTCAGCTGACTGATAGACGAAGGAAGGAAGGGAGGAGGAAAGCCAACCTGAATTTATCCTGTCACAGGTAAAAAAAAAGAAAGTTAGCCATCTTTCAGTTTAAGAGTTTTATGTTTCAGGACTTATAAAAAATGACCAGACCTTCCTTCACTTTTATTACAATTGAACCATATATCCTAGTTAAAGAGCTTTTAGAGCAGTAAGTTCTGATGGGAGGAAGTCGTTGAACTAACTGGCTAAATGGTTGATGGGACTGGATTCAGTCAGGAGCCTGCAGCAGCATTCTGTTCAGTCTGCAGCCGGTCTGAGGGCGTTTGGGATGTATGAAGAGCATTACGATAATCCAGGTGAGATGAAACAAAAGCATGAATTAAAACATCCATTTCAGGACGAGAAACAATAGAGACACGTTTGGCAAAAATCATACAGAGAGGCAGTTTAATCTGATGGGCAGTGCCAAATTAAATTTAGCTTGACACAACTCTAAAATGCACACATGCTGATTGACTGATTAAAATGACAGCTTTGTGTCATGTGTTTTGAATTCTTCAGATTATTTTCATATTCCCTTCCAGTGCTCCATGCTCCTAAATTGCACAGCAGCTCCTACGGAGGAATTCCAAAGCAGAGGTTTGGCGCCAAAATACCATTAACCCTGCTGTTTTCATTAGTGGGAATAAAAGGCTTTCTGACAAAGCACTAGAGCTCATAAAATCACTAGTAGCCATGTGCAAAGACTAACGGAGGGCCTTGATGCTAATGTGAGAATAAGGTCTTTTATTGGAGAGTGTGTGACAACATGTTGGTTTTGATTCAAAGGAGGAGCATGCTCCCTAAGCCTGCGCTGTAATCTCTCCTAACACCTGCTCATGCTCCGCTCTCGCTTATCCACGCTACGGCTTTTTGCACCCAAACAAAAGCAATGCTTTCCCATCCTGCGGCGGAGCGGTCGCCTCGGAGCACGTTATCAGATACTGGAGTGGCAGCCCTTCAGAGGCTTGGCTTCTTTTATCATCAGAGGCCACAATCCTGCAGCATGGGCTTTCTCTCTCTCTGTGTGTGTGTGTGTGTGTGTGTGTGTGTGTGCAGGAGACAGCAGAGTCTGCCTTAAAAATTCAAATCACCCACTTTTCTACCAGAGTTTGATCGTTTTATGTTGAAAATGATGGCGTTTTAGCCAGTTTGCTACCATGCAGTCTGTTAGTATGTGTTGTGAATAACTCCTAGCGACAACCACATCAAAATGTTATAGCTGCTTTTGTGTCGGGGGGACCACGATTGGAGGGAATGACAGAGCCAGTAGAGAGACGGGATTGTCCAGATGTCAGAGATCTAGATCTACAGACAGACAGGGGAACAGGCAGAAACTGTCCCAGAGAAAGAAAGAAAAGAGAAAACAAAGAGTGGGCATCAGCAGCTGTGATCTCACCCTCATCTCCTCTTTGGCACCGCCGTCCATAAGACTGCCCTTTTGCAGAAAAATGCCAAATGCACCACATTCCACCGGCCACACAAAAGCCCTCCTTCGTCTCAGCTGCCATCAGACAAGGGATAATTATATAATCAGGCCGAAGTGTGTTGGTGTGTCATATTTGTGTAATCAGACAATAAGGAGAGTTTGGCCTTATCAGAGGAGGCAGCAGAATGTGTGTGTGCTGGAAGGACGTGTGTGTGTGTGTGTGTGTGTGTGCTCCAGCTGTGACACATAGAAACTGATTGTCATCTTATAATGGGTCAATAGAGCCATGTTCAGACGGCGTGAGTGTGTGCAGCATCCTGTGATAAGTGCGTAGGTGGGGACTTTCAGGGGGTCTGTTAACCTGGAGACGCTCCCTTTGGGTTAAACGCTGGGGGATGAATGAACGACCACCACCTCCACCACATCCCCTGAGTCGACGCGGGTCCCCCTAAGCTCCCAGACGAGAATCGAGCCAGTGTCTTCTCCAGCTGGCCGTCAGCCAGCAGGCTCCCCTTGCATCGCGGCCTTGGCTCCGGGTGTGTCTCCAGTCACACGGGACGGCACAGAATAGACTATTGTTGCTCGCACAAGACGGAGGAGCAGGGGAAGGAGGAGGGTGATGGTGGTAGAGGGGTGAGGGGGACTCAAGATTGCGTTTGGAGAAATGAGCTTTTAACAAGCGAGTAGAAAACATCTGGACTCCTGTTCAGACTGGAAATTAGTGTTCTGCTTTACTGTGATGAAGGAGACTGGATCCTCACCCTGATCCTACTACGAGATGATATAACCTGATCATAAACCATGAAAAGTTTATTGATATTTGTCTCTCTGGTTAATTTGTGAAGGTTTAATTGTGAGATTTTTAAAAACCAGTCATAAGGAGCTGTGTGTACAGCGTATAAGAAATCAGATGGAGCATCAGGATTAGTACCTTCATCAAAAACCATGTCTGCTGCCCCCTGGTGGAGGATCTACATGTGGAGAAAGATAGTTTGATTTCTTTATTACCGTTACATTAAATAATTACTCAATAAAACAACTGATCATTGTAGTTGTTTTATTAAAAATAGTTAATAAATAATTCAGTTTTACAAACTAGATATTTAAATAACTATTATCTAATAAGTCAGGCTTTAAATTGATATAAATGAGGGAACTTGGTGGAATCGGGGTTCGACTACTCGTCCCTGTGATGTCATTTCAACATTTTGCTACAAACTTGAATTTGTGTTCACAGCTGAGAAGATTTCAAAGTCACATAAAAAAAATCCTGCACAATTTCTCAGACTCACGCATATGACATACATTTTATGTTCAGCGCTTTTTTTTGACGGAAAAGTTACAGTTACACCATACTAGACAGTTTTTTGTGCTAACTATGTTTCTGTCACAAAGCAGATCAAAGGATTTTGGGTCGTCTCTTCTAAATTCAGATGAGTGTTTTCCTAAAACTTCACCAAACAGTCATTAGCACCTCTAGGGCTCCAGATGTCTGTCTGTCTAGTGAGATTACTGCTTTTGAAAAGTCAAAAGAAGAAAAAAGCACAACTTTATATGATGGAAAGTATCACCCTCATAGCAGCAAAGACAACCAATTACAGAGCTAGCAGGAGATATCCACGTGGAAGCCTCTGATGCACAACTATATATGGTTTGAGATGCTTTTCTGAAGATGGTGAGAAAATATGAGCAGATTCAATGGTTGCTGTCAACAAAACTCCCTGTTTTTGATGGAGCTGTTTTTAGACGCTGGCAACGATATCCCGAGCTGCAGCTGTCCCCTGAGGTTTGCTTTGATAAACATTTCCCAAAGTTAAAGAGGGCTGGTCAGAGGTTTTAACTGGGACCATGAATCGCTAATGAAATAAAGCATCTTGTTAGGAAAAAACCTAGTAATAAAGCCATTCTCTGCTCTGTAATGCCTCGACCTTTATGTCTCGTTGGAGGACTTCAGAGATAGAGTTGTATTGTAGAAAATCCATACAGTGATTATGTAATGGTTCTGACATTCTGTGGTGACCTGCTCTCAGGATCAGGCTTCTGAGGTCTGCACCCCTCGTGGTCTGGACTGATGTCTTAATGTGGCATCAGTACGAAGGCTGATATCAACCTAAATGATGTCATTATCAGACCCAATTAAGATGACCTTATGGGACATACAGATGACATACAGAGATGACAGTCTGGGACGCCCTAGTTGGGATGCTGCCCCACAACCTGGATAAGCGGAAGACGGCAAGGCGAGGCAAAGTGGACTGATGTCTTAAAACAACCCGAATGTCAAAAATGTCATAGAAGTTCACATGACATGGTTTAACGTGGCAAAAAATACAGTAAAATGCTAACTGTAATCCTAAACTGTGGGTTCAAGTCCCATTATGGTTGCGGACTTTGGTGATGCTATTTCCTCATCATCAAATACCCAAAAAGGAAAACTCAAGAAATTTGACAGCTTTTATTAGGAGTCACACAAACAAGTCCAAACAATGTCTCAGACAAATTCCAAATAGGTGATTTGACCAGGGAGCAAATATTGAGTCAGGATGATGCAATCATTCAAACTGTGGTGGCATGAAAATAACATTTGGTCCCAAAGACCTGTACTTTCTGATACCACTGACTCTGACATGGAAAAAATCCTGGAACCATCTGATTCCCAACTTAACCTCAAGTCCAGCTAACAGCTCAGTAGGTCAAAAAGTGATCTTATAACTGGAGGGTTGTCGGTTTGATACCAGTTCCTGCAGCGTCCCTCTGTTGTGTCCATGGCCAAGACTTTTCAATTCAAGATCTTACTCATCACCTACAAGGCTCTCAATAACCTCACCCCTTGTTATCTGTCTGACCTTCTGCGTCACCATCGCCCTTCTCGCTGTCTCAGATCTTTGACCTCCAACTTCCTCTCTCACACAATAACGTCAAAACGTCACACCATTGGGGACAGAGTTTTTTCTGTAGCTGCTCCCACCTTATGGAACCCCCCCCCCCCCCCCCCCCCAACATATTTGTACTGCTGACTCACTTCTGAAATTCAAAAAACTTCTGAAAACTTACTTGTTTAACCAAGCATTTAAACCCTGTTAATTTATTTTACAGTTTCCTTCTTTTTGTTTTTGTAAAGCGTCTTTGAGTAGTGGTTAAAAGCGCTACATAAAACCTGTGCATTATTATTATTATTACTACTACTACTATTATTATTATTATTATTATTATTATTTCACCCACCTTGCCTCCTGATGGAGGTTGGAGGATCGGTGTCACCTGGTGTTTGAGAGCATCACCTCTGTCAGTCTGCCCCAGGACAGATGTAGCTCACTGCCATCAGTGTGTGAATGTGTGTGTGTGTGTGTGTGTGTGTGTGTGTGTGTGTGTGTGTGTGTGTGTGTGTGTGTGTGTGTGTGTGTGTGTGTGTGAGAGAGAGAATGACTGTAGTGTAAAGATTTTTGGAGTGCCTGACTTTAAAAAGCGTTATACAAATGTGGTCCATTAACCAAAACATTGATGCCGAGGCTGCCAGAAAAAATATTGTTCACATAAATTCATTTTATACTACAAATCTTAATCAATCAATCAATCAATCAATCAATCAATCAATCAATCAATCAATCAATCAATCAATCAATCAATCAATCAATCAATCAATCAATCAATCAATCAATCAATCAATCAATCAATCAATCAATCAATCAATCAATCAATCAAGACCATTAAACCCTATGACTGGCAGGTATTAGTCCCTATTCCACTGTTTGAGTAAAAAGTTAAACTTTATTATGAGCTCATTATTATTATTATTATTTATACAATATTGCCTTACATTATATTAGAACCCTTACTGGCCCAAAATCGTTTTTAAAAATGTAAAAGTTTTGTTAGTGTGGGAGTTAAAGAGTTAATGATGTTGTTGCATATTGAAAGTATTTTATGGATACTAACTTGTGCATACTTTCCACTAGTCCACCATGGTGCTTTAGGCTGAAGATACTTGGAGGAATGTAGTCTGACAGTATTTTGTGTCCTAGTCTGTCCTATGGAGGCTGTTTTGTGTAAACAGACGTACTGTATGTGCTTTTAATTGGTGCTCCAGTCCAGTCCACTCCTGGACCCTTAACTTGACGTCAAAGGAGTTTACCTTCCAAAATAAGTAACCTTTTTCCCTCCTCTCGTCTCAGGCTGCATTTTCATATTTCGCTGGTATTTCCGGACGGCTCCCGCATTTGCAAAATAAAGGCCATCAGAGTAATCATTATAATGTTGAACAATAATAACTGAAGGAACTGCATAAAAGCCTGGAGAGGCTTGTTGACCTTTCAGAGCTAAACTGGTCCTGGCTTCTGTCTGTGCACTGCTGGGCCCATTGTGTTCCCAGACCTTATCATTGTGTTGCAGTTTCCTCTCACTGCTGCGTGTGTGCACGTGTACATGTGAGAGAGCCTAGGAGCGTGTCCCAGTCCTGTAGATACAGTATGTGTGAACTAAGCCAACATACTACAAAGGGACCAAAGCTTGAAGTGATGTGTGCTGGTTCACACTTACAGGTCTTTGGTGGATTTCACACCATAAGATCAAAACCAGGACTCTTTATTCTCGTGTGATGAACATTTATGCAACTATTTTGTTATTAATGGAGTTGATTTTCTAAAAAAGAATCCTTAAGTCTCACAAGATGATTGATCTGTTTGAACACTGAGGCAATGGAACAGTAGGGATTTTCATTCTGTGGCATCACATCTCAGTCAGCGCTGCTGCTAAATGCCACAGAGGAAAAGAGCCTCTCAACAGAGAAGTCCATTCACTGGAAGTTAATAGCTGACGATAGCTACAAAGTATTACCACACGTCAGGAATGAGTGATGGGCTCTGCTGTCACCTGAACCCAAAACCAGTGGCACAAAAAGACGGAGAGAAGAGAAAAATACCTGATGAAAGCTCTGCTGCCTCCACCTGTTGCCCCCCCCACCCCCTCCTCCCTGAGGTCCTCCTGGGACTCCGTGGTGTAGGAGCAAGAAGGTCCATGATGTCACCAGCAGCTCTGTTCTCACAGACAATACACCCACACCTCCGGGACTTTCCCTGCCCGGGCAACAGGGGGAGCTGCTGTGTCCTGGTGGTATGTGTGTCATGACTCATATGACTAATTTCTCCCACGCAACACACACACACACACACACACACACACACACACACACACACACACACACACACACACACACACACACACACACACACACACACACACACACACACACACACACACACACACACACACACACATGCAGGACAGAAAGTGTTACTTTTGTTGCATAAACTTTCTATAATTTCTACTTTGCTGTTTTTCTGTCCAAGTACATAAAAAGCATTTAACAGATGAGCAGCCCCACTTCCCAGGTCTAGACTGGTTCCAGCAGCACAACACAGCATAAAAAGATCTTTTAGTTTCTGCTTTTCCAAGGAGGCACATATCTGGCTCACCAGATATCGTGTGCATGTACCAGATCCTGATGCCTGGACGCGCCTTTGCCGATCGGTGCTTTTACACCAAACACTGATGAACCCCCTAAAGTTCTCTAAACTTGAGGCCATTTAAAAAACTACCTAGAAAACATCAACCTCTCACAGAAACTAAAACATCTGAACTATCCCTTTAAGACAAAAATTGATAGTTTGCACAAAAAACATTTATGACATGACCTTTAAATTAAATGAACCTCGTTAGGTGTAAAACCCACTGTATTCAGCTGGATCCTGCCAGCGTCTATAGTTGTTAAGGTGGACTGATAAGGGAGTATCTACAATAAACTACCTCTGGCCATCAAAGCTATCCTTCTATTGTTCCCTCACACAGAGGAAGCAGGGTTTTGTTGTGTTATTGTTGGATGTTTGAGCTAAAAGGTGGTTAAGTGTGCATCTACGCGTGTGCATGACGTCCTAAGAACCCTGTGTTCGTGTCTGTTTATTTACAGCAGTGTTTTACTGTCTGTGTGCAGACTGGATCATGTGTCTGAGCTTCAGTGTGTCACAGTTCACCGGCTCGTTGTGTGTTGTGTTCAGGGAAGGCCATCAGCATGAGTGTACCTGAGTCAGAACGGAAGAGGAGCTTAACCGACAGAGGAACACGGAGCGGCGCAGGAAAACACCTGGGAGCAGACGGAGAACAAACAAATCCAGATGAGGGAAGAGGAAGAAGAGGCAGGATGAGGAGTGGAATTAAACAGCCGGAGAGTGAGAGAGAGAGGAAGAGGAGCTACCGTTTTTAGGCCATGTGAAGTCCAGGAAGAAGGCTGGGGAAAGCAAAGATCCGGTTTAATGTCAGCTTTACAACATTGTTGTTGCATACTAGAATCTATGAGTAACACCAGTTGTTTTGGAAAACATGTGACAATTTACATCCTCCTTTTTACAGCTCAATAATTCTAATAATGAAATATCGTCTGAGCAGAAATGGAGACACTGAGTTCCCTAACCTCCTGTTGTAGACTTTTCTTCAAGAATTTTATTTTTAAGAGAATTTTCTGCAATTTTCTTGAATAAGTTTTTACTGTACAAATGATTAGTGTCTTAATTGTAATGGATTTCTTCCTGAACAGCCTCAGTTTGGAGAAACAGCGTTTATGTTGCTGCTAAAGAGACAAGAGTCAATGGGTTTCAAAGTGGGAGGATCACAGTGTTCTTTAAAAGAGCATTCCCTCCACCTTGAACATACGTCTGAGGCTGGAACAGCCTCTCAAAGTTCAATCAGACGGGAATCATTTGAGACTGAACCCAAAATAGAAGCTTATATTTCAATTTTGACCTTGTTACATTTTTTTAAAAGCTTTTAATTACGTTTTAAACAATAAACAAATCCTAAGAAGCCTCTGAACATTAACACATGGTGCTGTAATATAGACACACTTTTGTTCAAATCACTGAAAGAATGTGTCAAACTCCTGTTTCATGCATTCAAAAATTCCAATTGTGTCACAAATTTGTGCAAATCCATATCTTTGGTCCAACTCTTTGTTCTGCAGCAGAAGAGCGAGTGATTTTCACCTGTTGTGCCTGGAGCTCAGCACTGCCCCCTATCAGTGTGCTGCAGTACTTCCTGCTTCTTCCTGTGCATGTTCACTGCGCATTTATGGCAGATCAGAAAGACTGAATATGTCATGAAATATATTAGACAGACTGTGAAACTTTAGCATGATTACATGTGCAATCAAACAACAGAGAGACAGTAATGAATGTGCCCAGTCAGTGTGTGGTACAGAGGTGAACCACAGCTTCAGAGTTCAGGAATTTTAATTAGCTATTTTATCATAAAGGCTACTTATTGTAAATATTGAGGGGGCAGTTAAATGTATGGGGACCTTGCCCCCTTGGTCTTCCCGTTAGTGGCGCCACTGGTAGACGTGGGACTCTGATCAGGAAGACATTTAAAAGAATGAAAGATCAGCGCATTGTGAATGTCTCAAACGTAAAAGTATTTAGTAAAAAGGAAGCTGCCTGAGATACGGATACAAATATGAAATACGGTTTTAAACTAAAGATAAAACAGATTGTTTTCCAGTAAATAATGTACACAGTGAATGGTCCTTCCTCAGAAACAAAGCCCAGCATATAGGCAGCCTGGGCTGCTGCTGCTGCTGCTGCCCAGACATCACATCCTCGACGCGGTTCCCTAGCAGCTGAACTGGGCTACACCAAACTTTCTTCCCACTCTGTCTCTGCAGATGGCATTGTTTCCAGACACAATTTTCATTGTATGTGGAGTAGGAGGGGATGGAAATCACTGCTGCTGCAGACGCCAAGTTGTCCTCAGCGACCCTCACCGCCAGTTGAGAATCAGCTGCAGCTCTTCTTGCGTGCCAGCCTACTTGTCTCACCCCCCCACCCCCCACCCCCCACTTGTGTCTTCTGGGAGGTAAAGCCTGGATTTCCCCATTTCCACTCTCTCCAGCTCTTTAACCACTAAAACCTTGCTCTCACCCTCTTATTTCACACCACTTCTCCCGTTTCCTCTCCTTCCCCGTTAAACCATTAGGCCCCTTAGCATTTTCCTCCCATTTCCCCTCTACCTGCCTGGGCCCTGATGTGTCTGCTCTACCTGCCCTGCTGGTATATATATAGTTTAACTACATGTTCTTGGTTTTTTGCCTGCACAGTGCTCATCACATCTGAAAGAAATCATAATAAAACTGTTCTGGTATAAACAATAGTTGCACAGGCAACAATTGTTTAAAGTTTTACTATAATAAGCAGGTCCTCATAAGACATTTTCATATGCAGTTGCGTTTTTGCTGAGTGTTCCTTTTGCACTGCTCTGGTGCCGTCTGAACCTGCCTGATTGTTCTTTTTGATTATAGAGTAGCTACTTGTAAAGTAGACATCTGAAACGGATGCATTGATGATGTCATTTCAGAGCAACTATATTCTTTCGCGCACTGCTGATGGTTTTAAAGGCTGATTCTTTTCCACAAAATTAAAAAAACAGAAGTGGACAATCTTATCTGTGTGAAGAACTTGAGATTTGTGTGTTTTATGGTAAAAACTTTTATTGAGCAGCTGCAAGGCAAAGCAACAAAGAACAGAGCTACAACATTAGCTAGGAGTCAAGCGAGAGTGTTAGGATGCAGGTCCTTCTGATGGGATTTCTTGTCCCCTCATTGTGACTCCAACAAGCACACACCCACAGCATTCATACAGCGGTTGTGATTTCTGAAAGGAATAACAGATGATGGACCAAGTCCTCCGCGTAACATCATCAGGAAGTAACCTTGTAAACAGGAATAACTGGGAGGAGGCAGAGCGTGCTCCGAGCAATAAAACGCAGACAGTTTATGGATTCAGTTTTAGAAATACACCTGTATCCCTGCCCCTTCTTCCTCTAGTCACCCCGGTCTGCCTCTGAATCTGAGCCAGGGCTATTTTTAAGCTCCTCTGGTTTTTCTTGTTTGTTTTTATGTTTTTGTGATGGGTTTAACTTTTTTGTGACACAGATATCAGATTTTTGTAAGGTCCTTCCTTTTAGATTTAGTTGAAAATTAGGTGTAAACGTGGTTGGAAGAATATTTGTGCTATGTCAATACACACTCAGAAATTAAAGGACAGAATTGAACTTTTTGTCTTGTCACTGGGGAGGTTCCCTCAACGGTACCAGTTTGTACCTTTAACTGGGAAACAAATTTGTACCCTTGTAGTTTGTATCTTCTACAAGTCAAACCTGTACCCCTAGGGGCAAATCTATTAAACTTAAATGTTTCACAGACACCTCGATTGTAATTTGCTCCATTCAGTTCAGCGATTGTTGGGTATTGATGGGGACACGTCACCGCCATCCATGCCAAATCTACGCCAACGGGCTGCAGGCATGGACGGGCTCCCATGTAGCTGCTCCCTCTGTGACTAGCAGAACAAATCTGTTTCTCCTGAGACGGTTTAACATCTACAACAGACAGTAAGTTAATACGTCAAAACCTTTATTAGAAATCCATTTTTAAAGGTCTGAACTGTCTCTTTAAGATATCTGGGTGACGTTATTTTGCCAGGCAGTGTGAGTTTTGTTGTTGATACTGTGATTTCTATTCCAGTATTCCAATAAAAAGTTTGGCAGCCCCGACATTTAGCTTCCAAATGTGAATAAATAATAATTAAAACAGCAAATCCAGTTTGGAGAGACAGCGTGTGTATGGTGGCATTAATTATACAGTAGGAGCTCCATGGTTTTCATTAGACGGAGTTGAGTGGAGTCCCCTGTGAAGCAGGATGAGGTGTGTGTGTGTGTTGGGGGTGGGTATGTGTGTGTGTGGGGAGGTGGGGGGGGGAGGAATGTCGCAGTATACAGCCTCCTGGAGCTGAACAAAACCAGGCATTCCTCATGGGGGTGTTTATACTCCTCAGCCTGGTGTGGTCCATCCTCACTCAGTCCCTTTACGTCGTCGTCAGCTAAACCAAAACCGGCTGAAATTAAGAAAACCATTAATAGGGTTATTATGGTCATCGCTTAAACCAGCTAAAAGAGATGAGACAAGTTAAACATCATCAGTGTCACAGCTCGTCTTTAGGTCAGTCACAGGCTGCATGCTGATGCTGTGCTAGTTGTGTTTTACAATGACATGATATATTTGCATGTTCATGTGATTACGCAACAAACAACAATGATCTCCAGCCTATTGCTGCCTGATTACTTATTATATACAGACTAGGAGTCTCTTGAAACAGGAAGAGACACACCGCTGCAGAATAGTGAGAATCTACTGGCTCATTTTCAGGTATTTAAAACAAACTCTTGCTCAATAAAATCATACTGATGCAACAAAACATCATATTGCCTGTTTGTAAGCCTCTACAACTTTGGATGCTTGTTTTTTGTTGGAGACATCAACGTCCGGTTGATGAGCAGATTTCAGTTAAACTCACAGGAAGTTATCATTCAGTGACCAACTGTCAAAAAGAAGTCCCTACTGGAAAAACCAGCATATACATCATGTTGGTCTTGATCTATATGCTGGACAATGCTGGTATATGCATGGTTTGGTGCTGGTTTTGCTGGTGGACCAGCATGATTCAATGGTGAACAATGCTGGTTGAACTAGTGGATCACAGACCAGCGCTAAAACACAACATATGCTGGTAATGCTGGTTTTTCCACATCCACGTCACTGCAGATGCTGACCCAGTCCACCTGTCCATCTCCCTCCTTCCCTCATTCGTAAACAAGACCCCGAGATACTTAAAGTCCTCCACTTGAGGTAGGACCTCTCTTTTGACCTGGAGTTGGCTGCCACTCTTCTCACGGAGAAGACTCACGGAGAGACGAGACACCAACTGCAACAAATTAACTTCAGACCCAATTCAAGATGGCTGCCACAGCTAATTGATCTTAGCTAACACACAAACAAATTTAGCTCAGTCACTTTACAGACTGAGCTAGTAGCTGGGAGTCATTCACAGACACACTTCAAGTATTAACACAAAACACAAAATGTTGCAATACTGTTTGAGTTTCACATCGTTTTACCGTCAGAGATTTGACTGAAATGACTTTAACTCCATCATTTCTCCACAGATGGTCTGAGTGATGTGGATTCCTTCAAGGAATGCTGGGACTTGGAGTTTTCTCATTTTTACATTATAATAATAGTATCATTAAAACGCTCTTATGACAGTAGTGTCTATTATAACAGTGTTACATCATTGGAAATTAATTTCTTGCAGCACTGAGGTTGTTAACATCAGAGGAGCTGCTGGCTCTGGTCCAGACTGGAGATAAGCCTGAGTGCCTTCACCTCTCTAAGAGCAGAAACCTGTTATTTTCTCATCTCAGATTTTTTATCAGCGCCTTTCATTTGAATTTCCTGGCATTCATCCTGCAGTGTTCTCCCTGCTCCCTCTCCCTCTCTCAGTCCCAGTGGAACGCATTCCAGTAATTCTGAGCTGTCACTTACCTTCTTTCAAAATCATTTGTGAGCTGCTGCTGACAGACTCTCTACTGAGGCATGAAGCTGCTGTGGTTCTGCTGCTTTCAGCTTGTTCTTGGTTAGAAGTGCACCTCAAGAAAAGTCTTCAAGTTCAGGAAGAGAAAATGCTCTGAGATCTGAACCAAGAGAAGTGAGCTTGATCAGACATGAGAGGGACACCTTAAAAAGGAGGATCTGGAGCTCACAGTGAAGGATGAGGCTCACAGTCCTGATCACCAACATTAAAAAGATTAGAACATCTTTAATGAAAGAATAAGATAAATAATAATAATAATCTAGTTTATACAATTTAATTATTTATTGTTTCATAATAATATAACAGCTATTCATAGTTTTATTTTACATTAAATTATATAATAATAATAATAAAGAATAAAATAAAATTGGCACTTTCCAATATGGCAGGTTTTTAAATGAAATTACTAATCGTAAAACTACACTTGGCTACTTTAAAGAGGTATTCAGGTCATTTAGAGGTCTATCAGTTAAATGACATCACTCAAAGTGGGCGGAGTCTGTAGAAACCAGAACAAATCCTCTGACCGGAGCGATACTCATGACTGGTCAGATCAGGATAAATTACATGAATATTAAGAACTAATGCACCTCTCGTTTTGATAGGAGATCATTTTTCTTCCCCTCCGGCACCTGATAGTAGCACACTGCTAACATGTCCACTAGGTGGCAGTAATGTACGCCATTGTTTCCTAATCTGGTAACGCTTGTCAATTCTTCATTTCTGCAATTGTACTATTATTTTGAAAGTATTACAAATGGTAAATGTCCAATGACCAAACAACAGCTCAGAGTACCCGCCCTTCGTGGAGACCCTGGGACGAGTAAAATGGTCCTCGGACTGGGAACTCATAGTCCTACTGGGGTACTTCAACACTCAAAGACCTGGAGGGGTGTGACTGGGAAAAGCAGCTCACCCAATCTGGTACCAGACTTGGTACCAGGGTGGCCAAGCACAGGTTGATGATATCTTGTAGTCAAAGATGCAAAAAATACATTTTCAGTGTTTTTTCTTGGGGTGGATTTTAAAAGGTTTATCTAAAAAACGACACTTTTTTTTTTTTTAACATTCTGCATTTCTTTGATGCTTCCATCCCAGCCCTGTTTATCCAGACTCTATTAGGCAGTTGTAAAACTCAACACTGAGGAAAAGATTTAAACCCTGCACATGACTGCACCCCTGTTTTAGCCACATTCTTGTTTTTGGTATTTGGAAACCTGAGACCCTGAGCGAGCGACTCATGGGGGTCGACTGATGACTTTCCATTAGCCGTTCTGGTTTAAATGGTCCAGTGTGATCCCAGAGACACGCGTCGGAGAGAAACTATCTCTGAGACTAATTGGAGGTCAATCGTCTCCCCTCTAACAGCGATGCATGTGACAGCATTTTTACTCAAACTGAGTAGATTCGTGTTGTTCTTCTGAAAAAGATGGAGTGGAGGTGGAGGTGGGAGAGGAGGGAGGTCCAGCTATGCGATTGCTGCATCAAATTAACCACTGGAGCTTTGTCACTCAGGAAAAAAAAGAGAAAAGCTGCATGAAATCAAATGGCATCATTGTCCAATAGTGGATTAGTTCAGGGGGCGGCGACCTTCACCGGATCTTCTGAAAAGCTCTTAAATATTTGAGCGAGTGCTGTCATTTCTCACTCGCCTGTTTAACATAGAAGACCCTCTGTCCTCCATTCATGATCAAAATGGTAGGACAGTGTGTGTGTGTGTGTGTGTGTGTGTGTGTGTGTGCATCATACTCAATGGCGTAGACTTGCTCTTGACATTGGTGGGGACACGTGACCTCCATCCGTGCCAAATCTACGCCATGCAGACACAGTTTGAGCTGATGGGATCGCAATCATTTCACTAAATGTGTTTGCACTGTTCAACTGATTGTCTAAGATATTGCATGTAAATATGTAGATGTGTGTCGCACACACACTCACACACACACACACACACACACACACACACACACACACACACACACACACACACACACACACACACACACACACACACACACACACACACACACACACACACATATCAATCTCTACAGTAGGTACAGGTGTCTCTGTTTCTTACTAAGCTGACGCCACTGAAGAGTTTGATGGATGGATTTCTCTCAGTGGGTTGTGGTGAGATGTAACAGTTACAGGTGTGTGTGTGTGTGTGTGTGTGCACATGCGCGTACGTGTGAAATAGTCCACCTCAATGGGATGTGAATGCAAGTCCCGGTGGGAAAATCCCCGCCTGTAGTCAAGAACCTGTTCACCCCCTCCTCCTCCTCCTCCTCCTCCTCCTTCCTCTCTCCTTAGAAACCAAACCACACACTCGTGTTTGGAGAGCAACAAATCTCAGCAGAATATCTGAACGTTGTCTAAATGTCCTACAGCACAATTTAAACCATCTTCACTGTTGACTGTCTATTCAGATTGTGGGATTCGTGGAAACCAGATTATCAGCAGTAAGCATCTTACCTGTTCCAGATAGCTCTTTGGACAACCTGTTGGAAAAAAACTGAGATTGACAAGCTAAAGGCTAGTCACACCAGGACTGAGACCAAAGTGGATTACTTTAAATTACTTTAATCCTAAAAAATTATAATACTTCATAATGCTGTTTTAGGGTTAATTACATAGAACTCTGTGCTTACTTGCAGCAAAACTTAGTAGCTGATCTAGCATCTGTAAAAAGTCTGGTTGAAGTTTCTGGATATTTCAGCAAGAAAAATGTTTAATATGAAATCGACAGAATGTTTGCATAAACGTCAGACTGCCCCAGGGCAGCTGTAGCTACAACTGTAGTTCGCGAGTGTGAGTGAGCGTGTGCATGAACAATGTTTAGTCTGTGAATGAACTGAATTAATAAGCACTGTTTGAAACCCTGTTTATAAAAAAATGTTGGTTCTTTTAACACCAGCTGGTGTTTATGGATTTGGGTTGTTTGGGACTTGTTCACTGAGATCAATAAAGAGCATTCACACTAAATGACTGGAACTATCAGGACAACTGTTTGCAGGAATAAGGAGACAAACCATGACCTGTAGATCAGTGGAGTCCGAGGTGAAAACAGTGGACAAATATCATGCTTTTCTTCTACTAAAGCAAACGTTCAAGATTATTTTATGTCTTGCATTTGCAAAGATTTGCAGATTATTTTCTACAAAAGCCCAAACACCTTCTTATTGTTTTTTTTAAATAAAGTATTGGTGAGCAGGTAATCAACAATTAAGTAATTTTAGCATTTTTTATTAAAAATAAATGGAATTCTTGTGGCCTGTGAGAACTCTCAACTTGACAATTTTGGCCCATGTCCAAAGAGCTTTGGAAACCACTGATGTCAAATGTCTCCTCGATGGAAGGGACCATCTCCTGGGTCTGGGGGGCTATGCCCAGGAGTTTAGAGTATGAAGAGTGTGAGTGGGTGGTATGTTTGTGCAAATGTCTACGTGTGTGCATCAGGGTGGGAATGTGTGATTGTTTTTCTGTCAGATCGGGATGTAATCATTTTAATGTACTTGTGTGCTTACAATGATGTAAATTTCACATTAAAGGTTAATCACTTTCTGTGTATATAACACTGTAATGTTAACATATGGCAGTGTAAAGGTTTATAACTCTCTACATGAATAAAAAGGACATTTTAGATAATAAAGTTCCTTAAAATGACATCAATCTGCTTTGGAATACCATTGAATTTAAACCAGTCCATGTTTTCTTACTGTAATTGTTTTTTCTTCACATCACATCTCCTTCCTTAGAGTTTCCTTGCACTGAAGTCAGGACCTGGCAGTGGCCTTGGCCAAATGTGTGAATATGAAACAGAGTGTAAATTTAGCTCATAGCTCATGCTGTTTCCTCCATTGATTCTTGTTAGAAAAACAATGACATCCTATTGTTCACTGGACTACAACCCAACAGAAAGAGAAGACTAGGAACAACCTCGCTGATCAAAAATGTTTAATGCACTTTAGGCTTCAAATAATTTTTTAATTGAAGGTAATGCAGTTCATTCCCCTGATTTCAAAACATTAGAATCTTTTAAAGAGGTCGTTAACGGTCAGCTACTGTATCTGCTGCTCTATGTTGGGGCCTGGGTGGTTTGATCACGAAGAGCCATCGTTGGGGCATTGTTCACTAATGTTCCCCAAACATGACTGACGTAAAAAGGTCAGAGCTCTGAGAATAACTCCTGTGATATTTAGATACTCCTGTTGTCTCCTGATAGTCTACAGTTGGAAGTGATGCTGAGTCAGTTGGCATGGCAACTGACCTTTCCTTCTCCAGCCAAGAATCTCATAAAAGGCTGATGGAATAGGATGAATTTGAAATTATGAATTATTTAAAAGGTGCAATGTTTTTTTTCTTTACAAAAACCCATATTCTTTTTTACTGATTACGTTAAACTTGATTATGTATTTCGAGGGCACCTGGTGTGCTTACACATGGCAAAGAAAGAGTTTAGATTCATTTCAGTGAATGTGGCTCCTGGGCCATATCTACCCTGACAAGTACTGTATAGGGTGTCACATTAGTCAGTATACACTTAATTTTTACATTTTTTTGCAGGTGTCTTTCAGAAACTTGAGGCTTTATTTGACAGCTTAGGTTTTACAGTTTTTGTAAATAAATAATTCTCTTGCACATGGCTTTCCAATCGACTTCGGCAAAATTGTTGCCTAATGAGACGTTTTTAGTCCCCGATTGTAGTTCAGCACTACTTTGAGAAGCGTTATGATGGCAGGACAAGAGGGATCAGATCAAGTAGTAGAGGCCCCAACACAGAACCTTGTGGGACGCCGTAGGAAAGGGAGGTAGCGGAGGACCAGGAAACGCACAGAGAAATAATGCTCTGACAGTAGGGCTGTTCCGATTGATCGGCCACCGATCAAAATTGTCCGATTTCTGTGAAAAAACATGTATTGGCAAATTCCGATAAACTCCTTTCATTCCAGGCTCACAGCAAATCTGCTGACCTACCACAAGTTCGTTTGTTCATTCGGAATCGGTCCTGGGGGTGAGGTCGGGTGGCAAGAGAGTCTGCTGATGCTGCTGCAGCACGTTACGCAACACCCCCCCCCCCCATCGGGACGCTGAGGTGATTCTTCAAATTGGTGTTAAAAGACAATTTAAATATTAATGATGGAGTTGGACAGAGCTCACTCACTCATACGGATAAACCAGAGTGTCAAAACAACGTTGACTTTTATAGCAGCAAAAAGTTATTTCAACCACAAACTACTTAATGGGGATCTTTTGCACAGGGAAAAGTAAATAAATAATAATAATAAATATATATTAAACTTAAATGTTTCACACACACAGTGAAACATTGTGTGATGTAAGCAAAGACAGAGGCAAATCCTTTTTCACTGTATTGTACATTCTAATCCACTGTATGATCACCTGATAGACACTGATACCAGGTGTATGTGTTGCACACACACATGCACAGAAAAAGATAATTTCCTCACAAATATCTGCATAAATGGGTCCAGACTCCAACATTAAATGTTGCTACTTTGCAGGCAGAGTGCCGTTGATTCTTTAATCGGGGGGCGGGGGAGGTAAAGCGGGCTCTGACTCACAAGTCCCCTGAACGCACCACCACCACCTCTACTGCTGCTGCTGTAATCAGGCTGCTCCAGGGCTCAGAGCCACAGCACTTTGCCTTTTGATAAGACTCCTTGGAAAAAGAAGAGGACGCTAACTAACTACTGTCCAGATCGGCAACAAGACCCACGATTAATGAAGAAGAGACGCTAAATCGTTGGAAAAAAAGAGACTCGAGTGGATTTTTATTGAATTAGTTGAGATTTTTGATCAGTATTATAAATTTGAACACATTTGGAATATATATATATATATATAATAATTTTGTAGTTCTTATCCATGAGTTTTTTGGGTTTGTTTATAAAATCTTTTTAAAGTTTGGACCGTTTGGGGGATTTTTGTTGTGAAAATGTTTTTAAGACTTTCCCTCGCGCGCAGCAGCAGCAGCTAAACGCTGGAGGAGGATTAACATAACGGATTGTTTTTGCTAAAAGTCGGACCGAACGAGCCTCTTCTGTCTCCGCAGAGGGACAGCAGAGCGGACAGGCGCGCGCGCTGCTCCGCGCGGCGACCCGCTGTCCCCCCCCCCCTCGCGCGCACTGCTGAGCTCTCCTCCTGCCGTAGATGCCCGGTCCGTTGGAGAAGCTCGATGCTGGGCAGCAAGATGAGCTCGTGGGTACAGCTGCTGCAGCTCGCGCTGCTGGCGGCCTGTCTGCGGTTTGGCGCGGCCGAGGTGAGTTCTAAACCCGGGGAGACAAACCCACCAGCCTCGGTAGAGTGAGAGCTATGGGGCGCCGTTTGTAAAGTTATACACGAACTAATTAACAGCATCCTTTTGCTTCTCCACTATTAAACTAGTCACTTTTCACCACATTACTTACAGAATGTCTACATGTTTAAACATAAACTATTAAAGTGAAATATAAATATGTAATAATATAAATATTCAAATTGAAACTGGATTTAATAACATTTATGTGAAGCATCTGTGAAACCTTAGTTTTTGTGGGAACTTTTGACAAAAATCACACCAAATCCACACGTGGTGTCCAATCCTGATCCTGGAGAGCCGGTATCCATGTTTTAGAGGTTTCTCTTCTTCAACACACCTGATTTCAGTTGATTAAAGACCTTCAGCAGAGCTGATGGCCTGCAGGACAGGTGATTCAACCATTGATTCAGGTGTGTTGGAGCAAGGAAGGGACTAAAACATGATGGATGGATACCCTTGAGAACTGAATTTAAACCACTTTTAACTGGCAGGTCACCCACGTGGTAGAGTAAATTTAGGCTGTAATTTTTCAAATAAAAAATATTTTATTAATCCCAGAGGGAAATTAGATATTTAACTCTAACTGATTAAATTTTTCCAAAATATCATTGTAGGCTGTTCTATGGGCAGTCAGATTTCATGTTTCCCATTACGATTGATCAAAGCGATGGTTTAGACTTCCTCTTCCTCTCTTTTCCTCTTCCTCACTTTCTGCTTTGCTCTTGCTCTACATCCATGTTTCCTCATATTTTAGTCATTAGGATTCTGGGTCATAGTTTAGATATTTGAGCTTTCAAGATGTCATTTATCTGCTGCTTCTCTCTAAACAAGTTATGTTACACATCATATACGTAGCTAAAAAGTAGACATGTTGCAATAATCCTCCAAGCAACACAACATTAAGGCCAGAATGAACCAAAGCATTAAATCCCACAATGGAAGGAAACAATTCCCAAAACGTTGAGCTACTGAAACAAGCTGCCTTTTCTAGAAACGTGTATTGAAACGTGCATTGAAGTGAGCAAAAACTATTTAACTAAAAGAAAATGATAAAAAACAATATGGAGCTGTTTGAATAAAAAGTTAAACATGAATATATTAAATTATCACCCATTTTGACCCAAATCAATTTTAAAAAATGCAAAAAATCTAATTTAAAATTTTTTTTTTGGGTGTGGAAACTATAAGGTAAACAAGTTCTTTTGGTTTTGTATTTCAACCTGTTAACTAAAAATTTAGTTTTAAACCTGTCAAATTTACATTTAGATTAAACTTTATATTTTACGTTTAGATTTAACTTTATATTTTTACATTTAGTTTGCGAGGTTCATCATATCTCCTTTCTCAGTCATCTTTTATAGTCAGACATGCAGATTTTTTTTGTTACCGTTTAGTTTGATATGTTTCGACTGTTGGCTGCCGTCTTCATCAGAAGGTGTGATGAGTCTTCATCAGCTGTTTTTCCAGTGGGCGTGGCCAGGTCTGCTGCTAGATGGCCTCTGCAGGAGGGAATCCAGGTGTGAGAGAGCTGAGAGGTTCATTGTCCTATAGACCTGAGAGGTTGGCTGGTTGTAAAATATAGCTGCTGAATTTTTTTATATAGTATTTGACAATTGGCGCCCCATAGAAAACTGTTAAAATGTCACATTGAAAGACTAACTTAAGCTTTACGATGTTTTAAAAGGATAACTTTCTAAAAACCAAAGCGTAGCCTATACTAATTATCTCATTTGTCGTGTTTTTACTTGAGAAATCAACAGACAAACACAAATCATTAAATTTTTATTAAACACAGGGATTTGTGCACCTGTTCCGGCTCAGAGTAACATGTCAGGCCCTTCCAGGATGTCAGCGAGCTGAAGGAACTGGACTCCTGCAGAAAACTGATGCAGGACAGGGGTGAGGTGAAGGATGGGGGTCTAGTTACAGCTGGATGTGACTGAGCGACGGTGCTCCAGATGTTGAGAGGAGCCATAAATCACTCCCAGAACACATCACAGTCTACTGTTTTCAATTTCACTAAACAGTTGACATATTTCTACATCCAAATAAGCCAGTAAAGGTATTTCTTTCAAGTTGTGAATAAGAAGGGAAGGCGGGGGTAACTCCCGCCATGAAAGTGATGCTGATTCTGGGTTTTGTTAGTTCCCGCTGCTGAACAGATTTTATCTTTATGTCTGACCCAAACTGCAACGCTTCTAAATGACAAACATGTTGAATTAATTTCAAATCTCTAAAATGAAATGTACGTGTGGCTCAGTCTAACATCACCTCCACTTCTGTACAGGAACGTTTTAAGCTTTGAACGTCCTGTCGTCAACTCGTCCTCTCATTTTCTAACATTTGGCGGGCGCCACATGAAAAAGAAAGCCCAGTTTTGATGAGGGGAGTGCTTTAAAGTGAGGAGTTAGTAAAACTTTGAAGTATGCAACCAGGAATTCCCCACATCTTGTTGTAAATTGTAACAAAAAAAGAAAAAAATCACAGCTGTGAAATCACTCACTGTAAGAACACATATGATAGATGTAAAAAGATTAGCTTTATAGATTTAAAAAAGAATAAATCCAGATTTAGGAGTAAATTAAAAGAATGGAGCTAAATAAACAGTGCTGCACGTGTCGGCGTGCTCTCCTCTCCACTGCATGTGAAACGTCCCACGTGCCTCTGCTGCTGCAGTGCCCCCAGCGAACCCGACCCTCTAATTATACGATTAGCTGTCCTCCTCCACCCCTCCCCCACTCCGCCCGACCTGCAGCCTTCACCGCCGTACCTGGAACATCTCAAGGTGTCTGAAAGTTCTGCAGGGGTTGAATCAGGGGATAACTCCCTCATTATGTCAAAATGGAGGTTTTCAGAGTGCGATGTAGCAAAAAGCATAGGAGACACTTGAAAGTGTAGTTTATTTAGCGTAACAGCTGCAGCCTCATCAGCAGAAGCTCATCATTTGAATCAGGTGAACTCATCTAGATAGAAACAGAATGATTTTATGGACAATATATAGAAAGTTAATCAATGCTTCAAGCTTCTTTGAAAATATATTTGATATAATTGGAGTGTTTCTAACATCGCAATGACAGAACACATGCAATAATCATTGCAATATTTAATAATATCACAAGCAACCCTTCTAGATTTAGTCTCATTTCTTGATGAGTTTGCAGTATTTTGCAGTCTGCTTTACTTTTGCTCAGAAATGCACAGATTCTGGTTTGCAGGGCTGATGTCCAGTTCTGGTGCAGCTCTGACCAACCAACGTCAGCCAATTCTGATTTATCTCAAAGAGCTATCATTAGTAGAATATACTCTGGTCTGGCCTGATACAGCTGAAACCAAAATGATACAATTTAATATGAATTTGATTCAAAACATTGATAGTCAACACAAAAAGATTAGACATGGATCAGCCATTAATCATGATTCATTGGAATTTCAAGCAAAACAATTCAACAAAGCAAGGGAATAATATTATGTCAGTTAATTAGACTAAATTTGTTCTAGAGTTATTAAAAAAGACTTAACAGACATGAAATTACAAGAGACTGGATTCACAATTAACCAAAAACACACAAAAGGGTTGTTAAAAATGTTCAAAGTCACATCTATTTAATGCTCTTTCAGTAACTTAGTGCTGAGTCAGCAGTTTTCAATAAAAGTCTCTTTCTAAATTATAAATACTAAAACATGGGTGAGCCTTTTTCTATCTAGAATATCAGTTAACATAATAAAAGTGACATAAAATGGCAGATGATTTGCCATTGGGGTTTCTGCAGTTCTCCTCTTGAACAGCAGGTGTCACTAATGAGAACTCAGAACCACTAAACAGTAAAATAGCAGCAGAAGAAGAGTTGTAAAAAGTTTCCTCCATAAAGCAACCATATCAATAGTGTTTTAACTTTTTAAAATATACTTTAACTTTACTGATATCTTTTACAATAAAAACCTGATAGGATCATTAAAATATTAGATTTTATTTGTAAGAATACATAATGAGCCGATGCTTCTGGATTAAACCTGCAGGACTTTTCTACTAATTCAACTGCATCTTTTATGTCCAAAGGAACAAGAACAGGTTCGTCTTCACGTCCTTCGAATATATTTTTCAATTTCTGATCAACTTGGAAAAAATATTCTGGGTAAAACTTAAACATAATTGGCATGAATAATTTTATATTGATGGTCAAGAATAATGTTAGATCTTTTGAGTGCGTCACTACTTTTGTCATCATCATTAGCATCTTGGCTAACACCGCCCCTCCTCTACCACCTGGCTGCTCAGCTGAGATCATCACTTCTGTAAAGTGGACTCAGAACTCTTATTTTGAAGAGAAAAGACATGGCCAGGATGTGTTGGCCTAATAAATAGAAATGCTTGTACAGCTCTGACTTGTCGAAAACAGTGTTTTGACTCCAATTTTTCTCAAAGGCTCAATTAACAGAATTAAGATTTAAAAAATATTCTGATGACCTTGAAAATTATGATTCTTGGAGCAAAAACATTCACCTTTTGTTGCGTTGTGAATTATCACTTAGTGATGGTGTGTTCATGGACCTGGAAAATTGTCAATCTTTTAAGTTTCACCTTGGCCAATTCTGAAAATCAGCCAATTTTTTTTGGTGCATCTTCTTTTTGAAGTGCAGAAGTTATAAATATGAACCATCTTACTTGTTGTAGATTGCCTCCTGGAGGGCTTCAGTGTTAAAGAGATAGGGTTTACGTCCCACAGACTCTAAGCTGTAAGTAGCTGGTTAGTTTGGAAAGAGCCCAAAGTGTTTGCTTTTGCAGCATTGCATTGCTTAGCCTACAAAAATATTCTCTGCCTGTAGCTTTGAAAAGCTCCACGCTGCCTCGTCACAGGCAGTTGTTTGGTGCGTTGAATGTTTATAAAATCAAATCACATGGACGTTTGTGGATTTGAGCTGTTTTTAGATGGCAGAAAAACACGCTGCTCTTTTTGGATTAGCTGTTAGCTCAACAGTCCTGTTGAACCTAATCTTGATTTCTCCGAACTGAGGCCGTCTAATAGTATTTATTTATAACTTTTACAAAGAAACAAATGTGTGTTCATGGTCCCTGGCTGCCCGCTCTGAGGTGTTTATTAAATATTTCCTGCTTAGACACAAATTGCTGCGACAGCCGGCACCACTACACCCTATAATCACCATCAGACACAATTAGCTGAGCGGACCGGCTGCTCCATCGACTGTGGGAGGAAACAATCATGGTGAGAGGCTCAGAGCCCCCCCCCCCCGTCCCGAGGCCCATCGTCGATGGCCATCGGAGTGAGCGGGGTGAGAGGTTCATGCACGGGTGGATAGATTACGCTCTAGCTGTTACGTTTACTGAGCTGGACTCACTAAATGTAACTCCTCACACTTTCCCCTCAGAGCTTTACCTTTAGGCTCCCTCTCTCTGCCTGAGATAACAAAGCGAGTGGAGCTTGAACCAGACTTAGGAAGATCCTCGACCCACGTCTGATCCATCTCAGCCTTTTATCCATCTATTATTCCTCCTCTTTCTCTCATCCTCTCCGTATCACTCCTTCCCCCACTTCCTGACTCCTTCCCTGCTCCTTTGACCCCTAAATGTTAGCAGATGAGAGGACACAACGCCAACAGTCATACGCCCTGCTCTTAGTGCCCATTGTGTGACTGCTGTGGGTAAATCGTCCCTCCCTGGCTGTCTCTGCCCCGTTAATGACCAGAGGGGGTTAAACTCACATCACAATGATGAGCTGCCGCTCCGCTTTTGGTTTGATAGTGGGGAAGTATTTGGTCAGATGACTCACACTGTTAAATAAAATGGAAATTTATTAATTTTAGACAGAAATGTCACAAAAACATCAATCTGTTGTGAAGTTTTAGTATTTAGTTGATAAAGAATCAATTTGAGGTAAAATCAAGAGCTTTAATAGTACTTATACATAAATATGGATGAAACGGTTACGTTTTTTAATTAATTTGGTAAAAAAGTTCATTTTAAAATGTATTTATTGTACAATCTGTATTTGATCACAATATTTAAAAGCTATGAAAAGTCTTTAACTGTCCAACAGCAGCAGCCTGCTGTGGTCCATGAAATAAGGCGTTTTATGTGCTGTGTAACCTGATGTTATTAGTGTGGATTTACTTGATAGAAATGCTCAAATTTAAGGTTATTTCCAGGTAGATTAACAAGTTGGACTATTGTCTTTATTACAGGAAACTGGGACATAAATGTCTCTAAAAACCTTCGTAATAAAGCTCAGGACAAATGTTCAACGTGAAACAACAACGTAACTCAACAAGCTTAAATCTGAGTGCGTCACGTTTTCATCCTGCAGACTATAAGAAGCCTTTTGTGTGTTTTTAGATTATTAGACAGCAGCTGATGAACTCCTTGTTAAAACTTTCCAACAGAGTGAGGAATTAAAACTGGAATTGTACTTTTGGTACATTTTTAAAATAGTCATTTGTAAAAGCAGTATTACATTTCTTCACAGTAATCCTGATAAAACATTTTCTTAGTTTCAGCCAATTTTCAAATTTCTTTAATCCTCCAAACTTTGACTTGTTTACTCACAAATCTATGAATTTACACATTTAAAACGGTCATAGTTTTAGTCTTATAGATGCACGCCTTAGCTTTGATTATGGAAATTTGAAATATTTCTTGCACAGATTTAAGGTTTTTTGTCTAAATATGACGATAATCTCTACATTTTACTCCTCTCCTGTGATACAGTAATTATTGTTTAATCTTTAAGGGCCTTAATGCACCGTTTTATTTATGAGCTACTAAAACACATCTTCATTTGTTAAATGAAGGGTGAATGTTTCCTGTGTGTTTCAGGGGGACGCTCTGCCTGCAGCCCTGGTGGAGCTGGTTAGAAACAGCCCCATCTCCTCCATCGAGGACCTCCAGCTGCTGCTGCTCTCTGACTCCGTAGGTAAAGACCTGAGACTCTAAAAGCACTCTGCAGATCACAACCATTCCCTTTAGAGTTACATCCATTTCAGCAGAGCAGAAACTAGTTTCTAGTTTTGTGTGAGGTCATTATTTTCTGTATCTGTGGCTCCAAAAACAATCCTTTTCTATAAAGACACACCTTTCAAAATAAAGTGCAAAGTGTCAGAACATTTATTTCCCAAGAAGAAATCAGTGAACATTCAATTCATGTTTTGTACTGAATTGCTTCAATTTTATATCTCATAATACACAGTAAACTTTTTTAGTGAAACTACATTATAACTGGGACTTTTTCTACCCTAAGTGCAATAAGAAAAACGTTTCATTAACCAAACAGGCGTGAAAGGCAAATGTTCTCAGAAATACATCAAACAGAAGAAAAGTTATGCATCTTTTCCTTCCTTCTTTCATTGTTGTCTTTAATTCAGACACATACAGGGCGCTAGTGAACACACGTTCTCAAACAAGCGTTGATTAATTCATCGTGAGTTAACGGATGTTTCTGTTTGATCTCAGATGAGGAGGACAGAACGTCTGCAGCCAGTGATGGTCACAGACTTCCTCGTAGCCTCGGTGAGTCGATCAAGTCCCCAAATCAGGTTTTCTTCTGTTACTGTCACACCTCTTTATGTGTATAAATATCACGTAGAGTAAGAAAAATACTCTGGAGTTGTGGGATTTTATCACTTCAAAATAAAACCAGTCCTTGACGTCTTTCTACAGCTGGGTTACTTTACCATTTAATATCCAGACCAAGAAAAAAGGCATTCATATCTTAACTGCTTTGTCTTTAATGACTTGAGGTAACAGGACTTGTAATTTAATACATGATTATATTATTGTAATAATCATAATTTATAGTAATGTTGATGTGAATTAATAATGAAATGACAGGATTGATAAGCTAAAGGCTAGTCAAAGCAAAACCAGGTCTGAGAAAAATGATGAGGTCATAAAATATAGCGAATGGATCAGCTGATTTATACATATTTGACTGCCGTAAATTTCACATGACACTATGATTTACATAGAATTCTGCAGCGCTAGCCATGCAATAAAAATTCTGTTTAATTTGAGATTTACACAAAAAGTTTGTGAAACAGCATTTTCAAGAAAAATTGATTCTTTAAAGGATTGAAGTTCTGTTAAAGCGTTCCAGTGGTTAGACTCTCATACTGTCTGATCCCTAGATGCTCAGCCAGCCCAGCAGGCTCTGTGTAAAGTCCGTACAGAGGTGGTCGAGGTCACCAGAGCCATGCTGGACCGCAGCAACACCAACTTCCTGTTATGGCCGCCGTGTGTGGAAGTGCAACGCTGCTCTGGCTGCTGCAACACCAAGAGCCTGCAGTGTGTCCCCGTCGTCACACACACCCGATACCTGCAGGTAATCCAGTGATGTTAGGACAGGTAGACAGGACAAAGTCCACCTGCTTTTGCACCAGTGAACACTTGTGACCTTCTCATCAACCTGTGCAGGTCATGAAGATTGAGTACATCAACAAAAGGCCCACTTATGCCAAAGCGGTGGTGTCGGTGGTGGATCATGTGGAGTGCAGATGTCAGCCTGCTCCGAGGTCGCCTGTGCTCAAGAAGAAAAACTCCCGCAGGCAGCACAGCCACCTGCATCGAAACCAGACGCTCGGCCAAGGACCTGCTCAGGGACAGGTACAGATGTTATGGTCCTGGTGGATTGTGGGTAGGAGATCCAAATCCATAAAACAATTAGAAGGTTCCATAAGAAAGACTCTTTACTGCTCACTAGGGGGTCTCAGACTTCATAAATCTATGTTCATATTTGACCTTTAGATAGTGTCAAAGGTCAGGAACAACTGGTGATGATCAGATCCCTTTTATGAATTCATCAGTGGTTTACTTATGAGCCAAAGCTGCTCAGAGTTTTAACAGAAATCTTCTTTTCTTTGTGCGTTTAGATAAGAATGACACCAATGGACACGTCTCTGCAGTAACATGCAGCACAGTTTGTAATTCATTTGATGCAAAATGATCACAAAAACAAATTCAACAAAAGTTATTGAGCACATTTTGATTTATATAGCCTTCTGAATGACACACACGTTCAACTCCAGCTCAGTTTTCTCTTTAACCTTCATTTAATCAGGTAATATTCAAGGAGATTAGGAACCTCTTTACATAGGGAGACCTGAAGGCAGCTGGGGGTTCTGGGGATCGAACACACAGTAGACTGTGTAGCATCATCTAGCAATATTTCCCTCATAAGGTTCTATTTTCATGCATTAACACTCCTGCAAAACATTATTTTTCACCTCAAAACATCTTTTTTCTTACCTTTGTAATTTCAACATTTCATTTTTTAACCTACTTAAAACTTTCTGAATGTTTATTTTTATATCTCTTAGTTTATTTTATTGTAAAACTTGCACCAGAGTGCAGACTTTGCTTCTGTAGAGGTTTTAAACTTTTAAACACCAACAGCTTCATCACCTTCTCGTGGGTTAAGTGTTTCCTCCTGCAGTCGACTCTTCAGCTTCAGACTCCAGTCAGTGGTCAGCAGCCGAGTGAAGCTGAAACCGTGAATTGTCTTTTACAGTATTAGTATTAAAGATGTACCAGTCAAGATTTTGTGTTCCTGATAAATCTGTTGATACAGATTCTCAAATGATTGCATCATTTTTTGTTTTTATTTGCACTTTTTTTATACAGCTCAGACTCACAGAAAAGGTTTTAAAACCGTCGTATGCAGAAATGATTCAAAGTAGGGCTGCACGATATTAGGAAAAACTGCGATATGCGATAACAGTGCTTAATATTGCGATATCGATAACAGATGCGATATATAAACAACCCTGTTTTCCCCAGAGCAGTCCAGGTACTGGACACCGCAGCACATCCAACAAGAAATTCATTCCAAAGACCTGCAAAAACTTTACTAATATATTGATGCTGCATGTCCACTTGATGGGACAAAGCTCCTCTGATCTATAAAAACAATGTTTTCTACCTCAACAGGACCCAAATCCAACACTAAGCAGCTAAATGAACAAATTAAAAAGACTCTAATGCACTCAGAGAAAACCACAGCAGCTACAATGCTATAGGATTCCTATCCACACAAGTCACCATTTAAATTAAAGCCCAAATGATTTCCTTTCTAACAGTTTGTGTTTCATCACTACGACAAAACTCAGTGAACCAGCTGCTGGAGAAAAGGAAAAACAAGGTGATGAAGTCAGAATCAGAACTTCATTCAGTTTAGATCAGTTCAATGTTTTAACTTCATGTTTCTCAGAACGTCTCAACCTGAACATTTCATGGCTAAATGTCTGATGGAAAGTCCTCCATTATAGACTCCTGTCCCTCAGATGGGCTCCTGTCCTTCAGACGGACTCCTGTCCCTCAGACGGACTCCTGTCCCTCAGATGGACACCTGTCCCTCAGATGGACTCCTGTCCCTCAGACGGACTCCTGTCCCTCAGATGGACTCCTGTCTCTCAGATGGACACCTATCCCTCAGACGGACTCCTGTCCCTCAGACGGACTCCTGTCCCTCAGACGGACACCTATCCCTCAGATGGACTCCTGTCCCTCAGACGGACTCCTGTCCCTCAGATGGACTCCTGTCTCTCAGATGGACACCTATCCCTCAGATGGGCTCCTGTCCTTCAGACGGACTCCTGTCCCTCAGACGGACTCCTGTCCCTCAGATGGACACCTGTCCCTCAGATGGACTCCTGTCCCTCAGACGGACTCCTGTCCCTCAGATGGACTCCTGTCTCTCAGATGGACTCCTGTCCCTCAGACGGACTCCTGTCCCTCAGATGGACTCCTGTCTCTCAGATGGACACCTATCCCTCAGACGGACTCCTGTCTCTCAGATGGACTCCTGTCCCTCAGATGGACTCCTGTCTCTCAGACGGACTCCTGTCCCTCAGACGGACACCTATCCCTCAGACGGACTCCTGCCCCTCAGACGGACTCCTGTCCCTCAGATGGACTCCTGTCCCTCAGACGGACTCCTGTCCCTCAGATGGACACCTGTCCCTCAGATGGACTCCTGTCCCTCAGACGGACTCCTGTCCGTCAGACGGGCTCCTGTCCCTCAGATGGACACCTGTCCCTCAGATGGACTCCTGTCCCTCAGACGGACTCCTGTCCCTCAGATGGACTCCTGTCCCTCAGACGGACTCCTGTCCCTCAGACGGACACCTATCCCTCAGACGGACTCCTATCCCTCAGATGGACTCCTGTCCCTCAGATGGACTCCTGTCTCTCAGATGGACTCCTGTCCCTCAGACGGACTCCTGTCCCTCAGATGGACTCCTGTCCCTCAGATGGACTCCTGTCTCTCAGACGGACTCCTGTCCCTCAGATGGACTCCTGTCTCTCAGATGGACACCTATCCCTCAGACGGACTCCTGTCCCTCAGACGGACTCCTGTCCCTCAGACGGACTCCTGTCCCTCAGATGGACACCTGTCCCTCAGATGGACTCCTGTCCCTCAGACGGACTCCTGTCCCTCAGATGGACTCCTGTAGTTTGGTCTCTAGATCTTTGGCCTTGTCTAAATGTTCAATATTATTGGAAAATATTATAATAATAAAATACCTGACCAATAAACATTTAGACAATGTTTTAGAATAAATAGTTCTAATTCAAAAGGAACTGAAGTCTTTAAAAAACCTGATTAGAAACAAAGAGAAGGAATTTAGTATATAGTTTAGTATATAGTTTATAGTTTATTTAGTTTATAGTTTAGTATATAGTTAACAGTATAAAATTATGGGAAGAATCAAGGTAATTAAATACTGTATATTTTTAAATGTTTTAAATCAAAGGTATGAGGTCATTATAAAAATGTAAATGAAGATGACGTCTACATCTGACCCGCGTCATGCTACCGTCTCCTCCTCAGCTGTAGTTCTGTCATTAAATCCTCGTTGTCAGTGCGACCTCGTCCTCGTTACACGCTGAGATCGGACTACAGCTGACTGATGTTTTAGTGTCTGGAGCGAGTCGCTGCTAAGCGGCGTAGTTCTCCCTCTGCCCCGCTGACGCCGAGTTTATATTTTCATACTTCTGGTTTAATGCGTTCATGTGGTTGAATCATGGGGAGACATTCAGCGCCTCTTGTAATCCATTTTACCAACTCTTTATTCTTGCAAACACACAACTGCTAGCACGCACACACATACACACACAAAAGCAAGCACACGCCACATGTACTCCGCGGTTGTCCTGCAGAGGACATGTTTGTAGAACTTCGTCTCTCTTGAAACCAAAGTGTCTCCAAATGAGAGACCTGATATTGTTTTAACCACGAGGTCGTCGCAGACATTTTCCTCACTTGTTTTGCTCTCAGCCATTGCAACGTGAAGCAAAGCTAACTCGGGTAGCATCAAACGGGTTACCTAGGGGGCGGGCGTAAACGTAAACGGAGCCATCTGATTGGTCACATATGGGAAGGGCTACATTTGATTGGTCAAATACTTCCGTATTAGCTTACAAAGAGTTGATTTATAGAACACATGGAAACATTTCAACCCATCATTTATTGCCGTTTTTGACGTCTTTTGCGATAGGCCTACCGCACGTCCTGTTATCGCGATAACGATAAATTTTCGATGTATTGTGCAGCTCTAATCCAAAGGTTTTCAGTATTTGACTGTTTTTTTAAACAGTGACTGAAAAATCTTGATTTTGACAGATTACAGTCACGTCCCTGATCATTTGTGCTGGCGACTCAGCAGATTAGTTAGCTGTTGTCTCTTGTTGACTTAACTTGGAAAAATATCACGGCAGCTGAGTGTAATCCTGACGGGACAGAGCTGAATTTGATTTCATTTTCTTGTGAAGGTGAAGGTGCACTCCAAAGATGAGATCCACCAGCTGGACGAGCTGAAACAAACCCAGAGGGCCCATCTGGAGGACCTCCTGGAGCAGTACTGGAACCCCAGAGGAGACACCTTCCCTCAGCCTGCAGAGGGATATAGTCTGGTAGGAGAAGAAACATCTCGGCATGAGGAGGCTCTCTTTGCTCCACACTGGGATCATAACTTCACCAGGCTTCTTCACCAGACTGAAGACCAAACGGAGAATCAGGACAACGTGAAGAGAAAGGGTGGCGAGGTCTCTGATGACAGAACTCTTACGTCTGTGAGTCATGATGGTGTGGAAGTAAAGAGAACGTTTGGAGAACACGGGGACGTCTTGCTTTCCAACAGCACTGAAGGAAATATGAGAAACAAAGACACACAGATACAAAATCCACTAGGGCAAGAGGACAAGTCCAAAACCTCAAAGAGTCATGCTAGTGGACTCTCTAAGCAGGTTACGGAAAACCCTCAAACCGTGTTCGGTCCGAGTGAGGAAACTCTGAATGAGAGAGTGAGGAGCAGGTTCAGACCGACCAAAGAACCGAATCCAGATCCCCGGGAGAACGAGAGAACGAGAGAAAACGAGACTCCAGAGGTGGAAAGGATGCTGCAGAGCGAGGAGGAAAAATTAGAGGCAGAACGAAAAGAGCTTCTACTTCTCCATAAGAGGCTGGACCAAGAGAAGGAAATACTGCGAAATCAGAAAATAAAACAGAAAGAGGAGGCCGATGGTCACCTTCACGGGAAACATCATCATCATCTGCAAACAACAACCCAGAAACCAGGTAACAAAAACACCCCATTAAAACCAGTAACAAGAGAATTCCTGGTAATTTATCTATTTTAATTGGATTTGTCTTCTCTTGCAGAGACGACAGCATCTGCAACTACTGCATGGCAGCCTGCAGCCCCGACAGGACGCAGACTTCCTCCTCGTCCCAACCCGACAAGGAAGAGGAGGAGGAAGAACCGCAAACGGATCAGCAAGTCAGCGATGAGAGCAATGCTGATGTAGGGTTCAAATCAAGCCTGGTGAGTTCACAGAAGAACTGGATTTGTGACTAAAAACACTTAACAATTAACACTCTTCATAGAGAGGGGTGTACATATTTTTTTATGAGGTACTCGGGAAGTTTCTACTTTTTACTAATGCACTTCATTTACCTTCATGTACAAATACATTTTACAATAACAAAAGAAGTGAATGCAAATAAATAAAAAAACTACAAATAAAAACACGAATAAGTAAATAAAATATTTGAAAGATGGCTTCTTTTTTGCATTTAAAGTTTATAACTAGTCCTCAAGAACTCCAGCCAGCAATGATAACCAGCAAAACCAGTAACATCTGAGGCCTAAATTACACACTGACGTCCAAACATGTCTGATCTCATCTCAGATGCTCCACTTCGCTTCCTCCTTTAGACTGCAGACTGTCTGTTTTTAATGTTGATTAACTCCACAGACCTCTGGTCCCTAGCCTCTCATCTTTAATGTTTCTGTTTCACATTTCTTCATCATTTTGTGGTTTTTACTGAATTTCCTCCTGTGGGCGGAGCTAAAGAAGCCAACAGATTACAAAGTTGATCCAACTTAAACAAAATGCTTCAATTAGCAACAAGCAATTTAAGTTAATTAAGTTTGTTTTAAGCAAACTTTAAACAAATAGTTAATAAATTAGGATTATTAACAATTGAAGCAATTTCTAAAAGTTGGACCCCAGTTCACTTTTTACAGTGTATACTTCATTTAATCTGGTATAAATCACAGCAGCCTCTGTGGTGAGAGCTGCTTTCATCACAGTTTTCTGTAACTTGTGTTATTCAATAAAAAAACCTGACTATTATCTTAATTAGTGGGACAGAGGGAACTCCTAATATCTGTATATTAGATGAAATATTTAAAATGTCATCCTGTGTTTCTTCCTCAGGAACAGATGGAGGAGTGTGATGGTAATCCTAGTATTTATTCATTGTTCGTAACCAGCTTGTCCATGGAGGTCTACTCCGTAACACTACTAATGACTGTCTGCTGAACCTGTACCATCCCCTAAAGGAGCAGCAGGAAGGAAAAGACAACTGAAGGACCTTCTGAATGAAAGCTGATGATATAACCCAAACACAAAGACTGTGTGAAAAGGCATTGCTGTTGAACTGTGGAAAAAAGTGCAATTTCAGAAATCACCCTGTGATCCGTGTTTCAGTGCCAATAGAGAGAAACTGCACTTAGACGGTGACAGAACCAAGATTTTTGCAGGATTTGTTGATTTTGTGAGAACCACTGACAAATCAGAAGAAAACATAACTGTTGTGTGTTTTTAACCATTATTATATGACAGAGGATTTCCATGTGTTGATATCATTCACCAGTTCAGTAAAAATAACTATATTTCTTAATGTTTAACTCATTGTGAACACTGGAATAACACAGAGAGGATTAGAAAACCTTTTAATGAGTGACGTTTCTGTGTTTCTGTTCCGTTTCTTATTTATTTGTCTGTATTTTTACTGTGGATTAACTTTCTGTACAAATACTGCAAACAGGCTGTGGCTGATATTTATTGTGCACAGTTGATTGCTTCTGTCTTGGGGTGGTTCAAACAGGAAGACAAATAGAGTTCAGCTTCTATGTCTGGAGTGTGTGTGAGTGTGTGTGTGTGGTGATGAGTGTCACACCTGCGCGTCATGTTATCTGTTTCCCTCTGTAGTTTTCTCTAATAGAGAGAGAGACGTCTTCCTTCAGTTTTGGGTTGAAACAAATTCCTATTAAATCATCATTTTTCTTTCTGTAATTCCTAAAATGCCACATATTTTCCTAAAAAGCTCAGAAGAAGAAACAAGCCTTGCTGTTTTTGTCTTTTGTATATTTTAATTTGTAAGGACTTTTAGAAACACACTTTTTGTAGTTTATAACCAGCCCAACGTCTTAAGTTATTGACCTAATAACTGTTACTCATTGTCTGTTTTATTATGAGATATGATGTAAAAAGTGAACATTTGTGATATAATGCTATTTTCATATAAGAAGCTAAAGCGCTTAAAACAGACTTTGTGTTTTCATTTCTTTAAAAAAAAAAGTTTTTAGGAAGAGGTTTTGGTTGGATTTATTTAAAGAAGTCCACTTTGGTCCTGTTGCTTGAACTAACCATTAGCTTATTATTTAACTCCTTTTCTCCAAACTAAGGTGATTTAAAGAGCTATCTACAACAGAAAAGTTATAAAATTCCACTTCAGGATTTCTGATCCATCGCTTAAAAAAAAAAAAAGGTGCAATCATCATCATCATCATGTAGCCCAGTGGATCCCTGAGCTGGAGTCTGAACCCACTTTGGACTGTGAAACTCTTACTGACATCTGCTGAGTCATGGCATCCCACTGAGCAGCCCTCAGGTCATTCTGGGTTTCTACATGGTGACTCAGCTGATCCCACAGGTTTTCTATGAGTTTCAGGTCTAGAGAAATTGCAGGTCACTCCATGTGAGGTGTTCCAGTCTCCAGCAGCTGTTCCCTAATGATGCCACCTCAATGAGCTGGAGCGTTGTCGTCCATGAAGATGAAATGATGCCTGGGTCGTTCATAGGAACAATGACTGGATCAATGATGTTTTCCAGACAGTATGGGTTTGTCAGAGACCCATTCTCAAAGTGTAGGACAGTTATGTACTGATTAGACTCACCTGCAGTGGCGACCCGTCAATAGGGGGCACTAGGGCGCCAGTCTCACAGGAGGAGGAGGAAGAAGATTGGAATCACAAAACAGTTTTAATAGAACCATGACAATGAAACTAAATGATCTCCCCATTATACAAACAATAAGTGTTGTGTATAATCTGCATTTAGGTGTAGTTTTAAAATGCTCTCACTTTTTTATACCAGACTAAAAGGTCGTGTGATGTACTTCCTGTTTCTCTGAGGTCTTCTGAGCATGCTTCGGGTGCAAAAATATTTACCATAGACTATAACTGGTGCATGCCCATATATATATAGTATAAATATTCATTTTGAGGAGTCCAGACCGGGACTCGGTTTAGGTCCGGTACCAAGTCGGTTCGGACCGGGTCCTGGTTCAGACTGTCCATGCCTGCATCACTGAGCATTAGTGTCAGAGTTTATTTCAGTCATGAGTTTAGATATTTGATGTAATCTGATCTCAGTTTAGCTGTTTTCATCACCCCTTGCTGCTGATCTAAACTGTGGCTGTGGACCTTCAGGATGTATGATAAATACATTTTCGTGTTCAGGATCTGAAGCCTGGTGCAGAGAACCAGTGTTTTTATGAGCAGAGTCACCTTGTTGAGGTCAGGTTGTCTTTTCCCTGAAACTCTAACAACTTCTGTTGTGACCACATTGTTGTTGTTTTTTGTATCTGATTATATTTATATTATTCTAATGTCTCCTTATGAAGACCTTATGATTTCTTTACAGTTTGATGTGTAGAATTAAGCCGAAACTGTGTGACCTAACTGTTCCACATTTTTAGAGAACTGGATTTTTACCAGCAACAATATCAGTCAGATGAAAAAAATTCATTCTCTGCTCTACTGGTGAGATGTGGGTTTTTGCGCATCTGAAAACTGACTTGCAAAAATGCTCCACACCCAAAAAAAAAAATGTCACCAGCCGCCACTGCTCACCTGTCCATAACACCACCACCACTAAAGGCTGGTCATAGTGCTCTCCCTGATGTCTACAACATTGTTGGTGACCATCCTGTCAGCTCAGTGTGAATCGACTTTCATTAGGAAACAACACTGAGGCCCAGTGGTCCCTCATCCAGTGAGAACTCTCCCTGGTCCATGCAAGATGATGACCCCTGTGCCTGTGGTGTTCAGGTTGTTGTCTAGACCACACTGATGGTATTGTTTTGAACGGTCTGATAGGACACTTGGGTTCCTCTCACCTCCCTTAAGTGGGCGCCTTTCAGAACCAAAGGTCACCCTACAACATGGAAAAACTTACAAAGAAAATGGAGAAACGATAAGAGCAGCGATATCAGAAAACTACAAGTCATTACAGGTTATTAGTCGTACACACAGAGATGTGTTGGAGTTGTGTGACAGTTGTCATCTGGTTCCACAATGAACATCCTGTATGTAGAGCACTTTCCTAGAGTTCTTCACTCCCCAAAGCTCTTCACAACACATCAGTCATTCACACACTGCTGGTGAACTGCCCTGGGGAACGCTGACGGAGGCGAGGATCCGCCAAGACCCTCTGACCACCACCAGGAGGCAAGCTGGGTGAAGCGTCTTGCCCAAGGACACAACGACAAGGTAACCCAGCTGGACCTGGGATCCAACCAGTGACCCTCCGTTTGCCAGACTCTGAGTTACACACCGCTCCACTGAATCTAGTTTGGAATGTGGCCGAAGGACGTCCACTTCTAGGATTCTCTGTATCTCTGTTGATCACATGTTAGGTGGTCTTGGTCTCATGATGTCAGAATGTGAACAGCGTGATGAGAAGAGCTGTTTAAATGCCAATTCTAACTGAACCAGGAAAGGACACATAGCAGCTTGCAGGAGACTATGAGTACTGTGAATCAGTAAAGCCTTCTAACCCGCCTGATCAGTTCAACCTGTAGGTGAACTCTGGCACACACTCATCTTGAAGTTTGTTTTTCAGTTACCCACTTGACTGTCTTGGCTGCGGAAATGCTCCACTCAGCAGACAGCAACACAGCTATGCGCCAGTGAGCCAAGAAGTCATATAGTCCCCCATCTAAATGGAATCATACAAGGAATGACTATTAGAAGCCAAATGTGCATGAGTCTTAACAATCTTGGATCTGTAAAATTAAGAAATACATGCCTGTTACAGATGACTCCCCACCCCTCCATATGTAAAACCTTAAAATCAGCTGACCAACTAACATGGGCGTACTACTTCTAAACAGCAGACCCCCTCCAAATTTAGCACGGAGGTGAGATGCCTGCTTTTCCATAGGTTTATGTGCAGAATCCCACCCCCTGTAGACCTCAAACTAAAAGAAAGAGAAGACGTGCATGGAGGCTCTTTGACTGACAAACACACATGAGCCTATCACTCCCATTCATGTACAAACAGGAATCATCTGTCACAGCGGCCTGAGCAGAGACAAAAGGCATGGGATGGCTGCTGCAGTCAGGAGTGAGCCACAGCCTCTCTGCTGCAAGGTAACGGTGCTACCAGGCAAGCTGACGTCGTGCCACTAAAACTCCACTAAACTCAAAGAGAAGGCGTGCAGTCAGGGCACCGCCAGTATATCTAAATATCATATTTAATAAAATAACCTAATTAATAATTTAATCATGTTTTATGTTATTCTCAGTTAAAGCACCAGTATCAATCAGTGTTGGACTGGGTTTTGGATATGAGCTCAGTTCAAACCTCCACAGACAAAAAGAAATGTCTGAAACTTTAAATGTAGCATTCCACGTCCAGCACCATTGAGGTAATCTCTACTTCTCTACTGGTTCAGCCGTACTGGCTTGATTGATTGCTCACTTCCTCCTGGGATGTGTCCAGACTCCAGTGTGATTGATGGTTTAGAGATGGCCAGAGGGGCTGATAGTTTCAGCCACATCACAGAATTGTTTTGTGAAAGAGGTATAAAGGACCCTGAAGGTGTGATTTCTGCAACACGATTTTATAACCATAAATTCAGATGAATTAAATACTCTCCAGAATGAAGACATGGTGCTTTCCAACCAAAGATGTGGATTACATTTGCCCAATGGAAGCTTTTGGTACAGTATGTAAAGAAAAGCATTGGGCTTCCAGGGGGGAAATGTCACCTGAACTCCGAGATCTTCATTTCAAACTGGAAACTGCTAAACTTTGATTGGTCAAAACATTGCAGACTGTGAAGGTCCAGAAGAGAAGTCCAGACATCTGTCTCCCAGTGACACTCCCCAGCTCCATCACGAGACCTCAAGGTGTTCCCAGACTAGAGTGAATGGTATATCAGAGGTCAGGTCATACACCTACTATTACCTCATTCTGTTATATGTTTATACTGTAAATGATAACCAATGTGAAGCATGGTGGTGACAGCATCATGCTTCACAGTGGAAATACTGTAAAGGTAGAAAGTTAAAGCCATAATCAGTAGCCAGGTAAACGAACGAGGTCTTGCTAGCTATTTTACAGAAACACGTCTCGGTGAACTCACCCCTCCCCTCGGGTAAAATCCATACGCCAGCCTCCCACGGATATTGGGACCACGGTTTGCAAAGGTGACAAAGCAGAGTCTAACTCCAGGAACGCCGCAGAAACGTTCCCCCAGCTTTTCCTCTTTTCACCTCCAAACGTTTTTAGTTTTCTGCTAGCTGAAAAGGTATTTTTTTGTGGGGGACTCTGGTATTTTCATCTTAAAATGGAAGTGCTAACAGCCAGCTCTGTCCTACTTCTACTTTCACTTTCATTTCCAGGATGTTCTGCCCCAAAATGTGTCCGGGTGGATTAATGCCAATCCAAGCAGTGAGGAAATGCGGCAGACAGACAGCTGGATTGTCCAATCCTATCGTTCGGTCCGAACGATAGGATTGTCTGAAGTTTTTAGAGAACTGCGGGACAACCACTTTATTGATTTCTTTCTGTTTTTTTTAATCTCCACAATATATTTATGGCAATATTATATTAGAACGTTGTTAAGAGGCTTTAAAAAAATGTTAAAAGCTACGTTGTTTACCTGGCTACTGAGTATGCCTTTAAATGAATGCAACAAGAAATCCTGGAGGACAACTTGATTCCAACCACAAGAAAAATACAGCTTGGAAGAAGATTTATTTACTGGCAAAACAATAAGCACACAGCAAAACACAAAAATGGTTTGAAAACAGGAAGGTGGATGTTCTGGACGGGCCGGGTCAAAGCCCAGACCTCAGTCTGATAGAGAAGACAGTGTTTGGAGTAAAACTGAATTGAAGGGGGTGGATATTTATCTAATCACTTATTTCATGTTCTATATTATTTCTTTAATATTCATTGTTTTCTAGAAATCAGTTTTCAAGAGTTTTTTTGTCAAAGAAGTCAAATGATTGGACATGGTGATTGTAGTCAGTCTGTGTCAAAGTGCTCTTCTTGTTCATCAGACAGGAAGTCGTACCTCTCACTGTGCTCAAACACAGGAAGTCAATATCAGGAAGCCTGGAATTCCAGCGTGGTTGTCTCTCTGTGGAGATAAACGAGGCGACCCCACTCTGACACTCACTGGAATCACTGCTTTAGATTAGTTTTCACACACGGTTTATTCATTCCACTCTCTCACCTGGCTTCAGGAACAGATAAACCCTGGCAACTTTCCCCCGGCTGAACAGATGTGAGGATCAACACGGCAATAAATCTGATGTCACCGTGAGGCTGTGTGTGTGTGTGTGTGTGATTCATGTATTATTCATGTTTATGGGATGAAATCAGTTTGGTAACAGAAACAAAATCAACCCTATAGCTTCTATTTTACATGTTCCAGTGGATTAGTGGAGTCACAGTTTCCTTTAGGGTTTATAGAGGTTCATCTGACCGTACTAAGGGACATTTGTCATTTGAAGTATTGAACTTAATATGTTATAATTAATATACAGTGGTATAATAAATGTACAGGGCTATGAAAATGTATTTGCCCCCTTAAAGATTGATTCTGTTTTAGTAAACATATTCCAGTATTGGAATAAAATAATTATTTGCATTTTTTGAAGAATAATGTCCTTTCTGTGATATTTATGTATGTTTATTTTGTGCATGTGAATTCTTTCAACATGATGACTTTGGTCCTTGTCTTCACCGTTTGGGCGCCTCTGTTTTAGAGTTACATGTGAATGCTTGGGATCCTTATTGTGAAGGACTAAAAGAAGAAAGAGCCTTCTATCACTAAAATGTCTCATTATTTATAGTTTAACCAATGAAAACACACCCAGAACCCTGACTCAAAATAGGTGGAACAAACAGGAGTTCACTTCCTCGAGCTGTTCTAGGCAAAATTTCTACTTTTTCTCTGAAAATATTTTTTCAATTTTTGCTCAGAACTTCAACAATATTCTAGACATTTTGACTTTTCTCTGGATATTTTGAGTTCATTCTTGCCACATCTAGTTATCTTCTTTCTTCACGTGACTCTGAGGTCACGGTAGCCTTTCAAAGCTTTGTTCTTTGATCTTGAGTTCACTAAAATAACCTTAAGTGTAAAACAAGAAGCAGAAACATCTGGAATTCAAATGGAAATAGAGGTAAAGTGCTGTGGGGTTCTTGAACTTGACTCCAGGCTGTGGGGAGGTGTCAGACTCCTCAGATCTGACGGTCGCCCACTTGAGGTTGGAGGGGGTGTGTGTCCTGATGTGTAATCTGAAGCTTGACTATTAGTGGGGGAATCATTCAGGCTGGACTGGTGGTCTGATCCAACAGACCATGGTTTGGTATTGGACCAGCATTGTTTCTGCTCAACACCATCATGGGCTTGTGTTGCTGTGAGACGTGAGATCCTCTGTGGACCTATGTGCAACGTGGCTGGGAAGGCAAACATAATCTTTGCCATCAAGAGGAGAAGGTGCCAGGAAAGGACAGGAAGGAACCTCCTCTGATGAGGTTTCTTTGTGTCTCTCTTCTTGCTGCACATTTCCTGGCATGGACATGGACTCTGGTACCTGCCACAGAAACACAAGAACACTTCATACTGTAACTTCTCACTTTACATGTTTGTTTTTTACATTTTTTTGTACTAATTTCTTTCCTATAGAGTGAGGGGGTCACACAGACCAAGGTTTTTTTGTTGTTGTTATTTTGAACAACCTCAGTTTGGATCAACAGAGATTATGTCTCTAGAACCGCCACCTTATTGTGGTGGAGGAGTTTGAGTGCCCTAATGATCCTAGGAGCTATGTTGTCTGGGGCATTTTGTGCCCCTTTTAGGGTCTCCCATGTCAAATTGGTCCTAGGTGAAGGGTGAGACAAAGAGCAGTTCAGAAGACTCTTTATGGATATTAGATCAAAGAGCCAGAGTACCTGGCCCAGGGTCCAGTCCGAACTGGATACATAGGATCATCCACCTGTGGACCCACCACCCACAGGAGGAACATGAAGGGTCTGGTGCAATGTGGATCGGGTGGCAGACCAACACGGGAGCTTTGGCGGTCTGATCCTCGGACACAAAAACGGATATTTGGGACATGGAACGTCACCTCTCTGGTGGGGAAGGAGCTGGAGCTTGTGGAAGAGGTTGAGCGATACCGGCTAGATATAGTCGGACTCACCTCGACACATAGCGTTGGCTTTGGAACCTGAGTTCTTGAGAGGGGTTGGACTCTCTTGTATGCTGGAGTTGCTCCAGGTGAGAGGTGGAGGGCTGGGGTGGGCTTTCTGTTAGCCCCAAGACTCTCTGCCTGTATGTTGGGGTTTTCTCTGGTAGACAAGAGGGTAGCTTCCCTGCGCCTTTGGGCTGGGGAACGGGTCCTGACTGTTGTTTGTGCTTATGCACCAAATAGCAGTTCAGAGTACCCACCTTTTTTGGAGTCCCTGGGACGAGTGCTGGATGGCACTCTGACTGGGGACTCCATAGTCCTGCTGGGGGACTTCAACGCTCACGTGGGCAATGACAGCGTGACCTGGAGGGGCGTGATTGGGAGGAACGGCCTGCCCAATCTGAACTCGAGTGGTGTTCTGTTTTTGGACTTCTGTGCAAGTCGCAGTTTGGCCATAACGAACACCATGTTCGAACATAAGGATGCCCACCGGTACACCTGGTACCAGGGCAGCCTAGGTTACAGGTCGATGATTGACTTTATAGTTGTATCATCTGACCTGAGATCTTATGTTTTGGACACTCGAGTGAAGAGAGAAACAGAGCTGTCAACTGATCACCACCTGGTGGTGAGTTGGATCAGATGGCAGGGGAAGATGCTACGCAGACCTGGTAGACCCAAACGTATAGTGAGGGTCTGCTGGGAACGCCTGGCAGAAGAGCCTGTTAAGATGGTCTTCAACTCCCACCTCCAGCAGAGCTTCGACCGCGTCCCGAGAGCAGTGGGGGACATTGAGTCCGAATGGGCCTTGTTCCACTCTGTAATTGTTGAGGCAGCTGTTGCTAGCTGTGGTTGCAAGGCAGCCGGTGCCAGTCGTGGCGGTAACTCCTGTACCTGCTGGTGGACACCAGAGGTTAGGGGAGCCGTCAGGCTGAAGAAGGAGGCCTACAGGGCGTGGCTAGTCTGTGGGTCTCCAGAGGCAGCCGACAGGTACCGGAGGGCCAAGCGGGGTGCAGCAGTGGCAGTTTCCAAAGCAAAATATCGGGCGTGGGAGGAGTTTGGTGAGACCATGGAGAAAGACTATCGATCGGTTGCAAAGAGGTTCTGGCAAACCATCCGGCGCCTCAGGGGAGGAAGGTGGCAACTTGCTCACACTGTTTACAGTGGGGACGGGGAGCTGCTGACGTCAACCGGGGCTATAGTCGGGCCGTGGAAGGAATACTTTGAGGAGCTCCTCAATCCCACCGACGCGCATTCCTATGAGGAACCAGAGCTGGGAGACCTGGGGACGGACTGTCCAATCTCTGGGGCAGAAGTCTTTGAGGAAGTCAAACAACTACACAGTGGCGGAGCCCTGGGGGTGGATGAGATGTGACCTGGGTATCTCAAAGCTATGGATGTTGTAGGACTGTCGTGGTTGACACGTCTCTGCAACATTGCATTGTCATCGAGGGCAGTTCCTGTTGAGTGGCAGATCGGGGTGGTGGTTCCAATTTTTAAGAAGGGGGACCAGAGGGTGTGTTCCAACTATAGGGGGATCACACTCCTCAGCCTCCCTGGAAAGGTCTACTCCAGGGTACTGGAGAGGAGGGTCCGGTCGATAGTTGAACCTCAGATAGAAGAGGAGCAATGTGGTTTTCGTCCTGGTCCTGGAACTGTGGACCAGCTCTTTACCCTTGCTAGGGTGATGGAGGGGTCATGGGAGTTTGCCCAACCAATCCACATGTGTTTTGTGGATTTGGAGAAGGCTTATGTGTCCCCAGGGACACCCTGTGGGGGACACTCCAGGAGTATGGGGTGGATGGTCTTTTGTTAAGGGCCATTCAGTCCCTGTACCAGAGGAGTGTGAGTCTGGTCCGCATAGCCGGCAGTAAGTCGGACCTGTTCCCAGTGAGGGTTGGACTCCGCTAGGGCTGCCCTTTGTCACCGGTCCTGTTCATAACCTTTATGGACAGGATTTCTAGGATCAGCCGTGGTGTGGAGGGTGTTGAGTTTGGTGGCAGGAGAATCTCGTCTCTGCTTTTTGTGGATGATGTGGTCCTCCTAGCATCATCAGGCTCTGACCTTCAGCTCTTACTGGGGAGGTTCGCAGAGATAAGGATCAGCATCTCCAAGTCTGAGGCCATAGTTTTCGACTGGAAAAAGGTGGCTTGTCAACTCCAGGTTATAAGAGAGGTCCTGCCTCAAGTGGAGGAGTTTAAGTATCTCTGGGTCTTGTTCACAAGTGAGGGAAGGAGGGAGCGGGAGATCGGCAGGCGGATTGGGGTCTGCAGTGATGGACGCTGAACCAGCCTGTCGTGGTGAAGAAAGAGCCGAGCCAGAAAGCAAGGCTCTCGATTTACCGGTAAATCTACCTCCCATTCCTCACCTATGATCATGAGCTTTGGGTAATGACTGAAAGAATGAGATCGCGGATACAAGCGGCTGAAATTAGTTTCTCCGTAGGGTGTCCGGGCTCAGCCTTAGGGATAGGGAGAGGAGCTCGGACATTCAGGAGAGACTCGGAGTAGAGCCGCTGCTCCTCCATGTAGAGAGGAGTCAGTTGAGGTGGTTCAGGCATCTGGTTAGGATGCCCGAACCAGCCTCCTGGACTCCTTCCTAGGGAGGTGTTTCAGGCATGTACTGCTGGCAGCAGACCCCCAGGTCGACCCAGGACACGTTGGAGAAAGTACATCTTCAACCTGGCCTGGGAACACCTTGGGGTCCTGTCAGAGGAGCTGGTGGAGGTGGCCGAAGAGAGGACGGTCTGGGACTCCCTAGCTGGGATGCTGCCCCCGCGACCCGGATAAGTGGAGGAAGGTGAGGCGAGAGATTATGTCCAATAGGCTAACAACTAGTCCAAAGGTCTGCTGTCTTAAAACAAACTAACCCTAAACCTCTCCAGTTTCCAAAAGTATGTGAGAAGTCTTCAGTCTCCTTGAGCTGCAGATGCATGTTCAATGCATCACATCTAGATTTTCTGCATTTGTGCATCACCTAAAACCAAAACCCAACGTCTATTGTAAATTGTAAGAAGCGCCTGACCATGTGACAGATGACCTGAGAGTGTCAGAGAGCGGCTGACCTGACAGGTGATGTACGGCCCACTGAAGCTCATTGATGACGTGTCAGAACAGGTAACCTTCTCCTCCAAGGAGCTCCAGTATCCGTTTTCACGATCCACACGTTTTGTTTCAGTGCCGTCAGACGGCCACAGAGAAGCCTCTGAGTTGCTGCAGGCAGAGATAATGAAAACATTTATGGTTCATCCTGTAATTTTTTTTCTAATTTGCTATGTGAGTGATTGCTGAAACAATTACCAGGTGGATACGCTGTTGAGGTGCTGCACTTTGCAAATGGACGTCTTCTCATTCTGCATCAGGGTCAGGGAGGTGGCAAACTGGGTGCAAACAACAAATGATGCAAAGTGAAGAACATCTTACCACAAACTTAACAAATTTATATGTTCTCCCCATGCATGGGTAGGTTTCCTCCCACATGCCAGAAACATGCATGTTAGGACTCTAAAATGTCCCTAGGTGTGACTCGTTTTTAGTCTTTTTTGTTGTCTGTTTGTCCATGTCCAGGGTGTCTCACCCAGATAGACACCAGCTCCCCACAACCCCCACTGGAGGAAGTGGTTCAGAAGATAGATGTATGGATGGATAAAGAATATAAAAGATCTCAATCACTCTCACCTTGATCTCAGACAGGATCTTGCTTTTACCTGGAGAAGGAACAGAGTCCACCCACAGCACCACCTTCCTAATGGGTCAAAAATACAAACATGAAGATAATTTAGGTTCAAATAATGACAAAAATCCTAAATTTTAAATGAAATCTGTTGATTGGAGGGAATTCGGCCCACTTTTCTTTGCAGAATTGTTTTAATTCAGGGGTTTTCTGCATGTGTAATGATACACATCTTCCAAAAAGTTCAATTGTTGTCTTGTAAAATATTTTCCCAGATGTCCTAATTGTCCATTTGATTGTAAATGTGAGATGTGTCCTTTAGGTCAGTAGACGTTTTGGTCTATTTCTCCCATGATGCTATTTTAACAAAGGGGGCCATTAATTTTTTGTTGTTTTGAATAGATTTTTCCTTACTAAATGACATCATCATGTTAAATCTGGATTTTGTGTGTATTCAGGTTATTCTAGAATTTAGGTCTGTGTGACAGAAAGCAGAAACAGAAGGAATGTGTAGGGAAAACACTTTTTCAGAGCGCTGTATTTTGTGAAATCTTTGGTTGTGCATTGAGTACCTTTGACAAGCTGGAATAGTGCAGTAAAGCATCAGAAAAACTGCAACCACAAACAGAACAATGAAGAAATAGATGCTGTAGAGCGGCCCGGTGGCTGTCAGGAAACAAAAAGCAGATTTTAAATTAGCATCAATGTTTTCTGTGATCTTAAAACTAAACTGACAGCAGGAAGCAGCCCACACACTGTGAGTATTGATGACACTGTCTGAGGTCCACGTCTTAGGAGCCGTCCATTCTGAGGGGATTCCTTCGTACTGGGAACCCATTCCTGGGCAGACCAGTGACCTGACTTTGACCTGGTATTCCTGGAGAGGGAGGAGGGATGTTCCCAGGACGCCCACAGACCTGGAGCCCTCTGAAATACTCAGCTTCTCAGGATTCTCCTGATGACGGGGTCAACACAGACAATCCATCAACGTTAGTCAGCAACAAATCATTTTAATTTACATTTCATTTATTTAGAAATTAAAGCTTTATTTTAATGACTTTTATAAAATGTTGCAACTATAAATATGAATATTTCTTACCGGATCACCCGTCCTGTAATACCAGACCTCATATGACAATCTGAAATACGTATCTGGGACAGTCCACTCCACAATCCAGTTGCCATCTTTTTTTCTCACAGTTACCTGCTGCGGGGGGGAGGGCTGAACTGTGAAACAACAAATTAGCCTTTAGCATAGCTAATCACATGATTTGAGTTCATATTTTAGAACTGTTAGCTCTAGTGGTCTAGTCCTGGTCCTGTAGGGCCAGTATCCAGCATGTTAGAGGTTTCTCTTTTGCTTCTGAAACCTTTTTTTGGTTGTTTTATTTGGGTATATTTTCAGTGTGCCTGTATTTTTTGGTCGATCCTTTTGGCACTAATCTTATCCCACAGATCTTCTGTAAAGCTCGATGACAGGAAGAACAGGCGATTCAATCATTAAACCAGGTGTTTTGGAGCAAAAACACTAAAACATGGTGGATCCTGGCCCTCCAGGACCAGGACTGAGCATCCCTGGACTAGACTGACTCACTAGCAGCTTGTCTGAATGCTCCCATAAGACCAACTGTCCTAAAACCAGATCCATCTCTAAAATGTAACAGTGGTCCATGTAAACAACATGTTACAAATCTTCATATTATGGTTAGTTTCATATTAGTTAAAGAATTTAAGGTATTTACAATCACAATGACAAGCAGCAGCAGCAGCTTGTCAGTTTTACTAAAATGAGTCTCTACTTTTCCAAAGTGAGTTTGTTCAAATACAACAGGTCACATATTAATTATCCGTAGCTTTTACACAGGAATCCAGTTCATCAGGAGTCACTGAGCTGCTCCTTATAGGAATCAGTGTAGGTCCCTATTTACTCTGCTCCATTTAGAAAACATATATTCATCTACATTATATAACACAAACACAGAAAGACCATGTATATATTTTTACTGCTGAAAAACTAGAAGTAAACCTAAAGTGACCGGAGTAAAATCCAGTGCAGTAGCATCATATAACCACTAGATGGTGGTGCTGAATCACATGTAGCCAGTCATCCATATCAGAGAGTTTCTTGTGGTTTTATGAGTCCCTGTGTGCTTCTATTTGACCAGACGTGCTGTCTTTATTTTGTCTCTGAGGCCCCTCCCCTTTTCGCCTCCGTTTCGTCTCCACTCACTGTTCTGATGGGCTTTAAAGATCTTGGCTTTGTGTTCTGGCTGGAGGCGAAGCTGCAGATGTTCTGGGTCTGCGATGGTCAGCGAGCAGCTGTACCTGACTGCTGTCCCACTGGGCTCAGAACTCACAGTCTGGTTCTGGCAGCATCCCCCAGACCTGAGAGGACGGATGGTGGATTCAGTGGACGGATGCAGAACAGAGGACACTGTGTGTGTTAGGCTCAACCCACCATCCTGTGTGCTTGTGACGACAGGTCAGCTGGTAGGTGAGGAGGTGATCCAGTTCTGTGCTCACCTCCCAGCTACAGGTCACCTCATTTTCTCCATCCAGCAGACAATCCAGAGAGGGGACCTGAACAATGTCTGGAGCTGAGAGAAAGGACAAGAGAATATTATCAGAAAGGAGAGAAAACGTGCAGAAATGGACTAAAAATGCCCAGAATGATGCACGAGGGTTAAAATGATATTCAGTTAGAATAGTTGACTAACCATCTCTAGTCTGCCAGGTCACCACAGGACTCCAGTTGCTCCACTGACCCAAACTGGCCAGTGCTCTCACCCTGGCTTCATATCTGGAACCATGAAGTAAAATTTGCCTCTCGAGTTTCAAACTGGTGCTCAACACATTCTCAGTCTGCAGAGAGAAAGTGAGATGTGTTTCTGACAAACGGAGCAGAGCACCTCTCTCAACACTTCTCGTGATGCAAATAATCTAAAATAAGGTTTAAAGACTTACCGTCCAGTTGTTCTGAGTCTGCATCCTGTAGCTCAGCTGATATGTCAGGTTTCTGTTCAGGGAGGAGGAGTATGGGTTGGACCACTGCAGCCTTTGGCCTCCATCCTCTTCCTCAAACGAGGACAGGTTCACAGGTGGGCGAGCTTTCACTGAGCAACAGAAACAACACTGATTAACCGTTTTAGTTCAAGCCATCAGAACGTTGAACTCTTCTTTGTCCTCACAGTGCAGAATGAGATCCCGCAGGTCGTTTTGGTGAGACGAGCAGAGGCTCCTCGTCTGGTTGTTGATGAAGAAGACAGAATGACTGGTGCTAACAGTGAACACAGCAGTCTCATACCTGCAGTGGTCACTTCCATCCTCAGGAGCACTGACAGGAACACACAACCCTCTACAAAAACAAAAAGAACATTTCAATCATTTCTCCATTTTAAGTGTCTTCTTTGACTCTTTGACTCCTCTTCCCAAACAACTGCTTTACCTGTCAGAACTTGTCTTGATCCAAACCTGCAGAGATGTTAGGGTTTCATGTTTCTTCCACTTGCACTGAACATACGTCGTGTAGTTGTTGTAGCACTGTAAGGATTCCAGCAAGGAAGATACTGAGAAGAGAGAAAAATATCATCGTTTTATAAGCAATTTGTTCTATATCAGTATAAAAAAGTCAAAGTACTTCATGTTTGATGTTACATTACAGGATTACTGTAATAACACAGATGTCTTAAAGCAAACATGTGGAACCACCTTTACAGGAAGTGAAAGAACCCAAGTCATCAAGTCTACCATAAATATAAACATGTAAATTAAACTAATGTCTGAGATTAAATATGAAAATGAGACATGTTGTTGTTTTAGTTTAAAAAGTGGCAGAAATTAAAAGATTTTTTTCTTCTATCTGCTCCATTTAATTCAAGTTTAATAATATTTATATGAATATTCTGCTTGGCGTTTTATTTTTGAATGAAACAAACAAATAAATACAATAAAAATAACCCTGGACACAAGCAGCAGATGGGACTTTTCTTTAACCCTGTAAAGGGTCATATTAGCACAAACTGGCTCAAGAAAAAGATTTAAAAATATAAAAAAGTTACATAGTGCGCCTTTAAATTGTGCATTTTAGCAACTGTTGTTGACCAAAGTGCTGCACAGAAATAAAAACAAGTAGAAATAAATGACATGGTAAAATAAATGGATTAAAAACCAAGAAGGGAGATTTTAAAAGGGATTTACCCAGATGTGATCATAAGGAGACCTTAATGTTCTGGATGGAGCTGCAGGTATTGAGAACCTTGGATGTGCAATCCTTTAAAAGTTACTAGTAAAATCTTAAAACTGATTCTAAAACCAACACGAAGCCAGTGCAGTGCAGCGAGGACAAACTATGAAAAGGGATGTTATATTTTCTAAATATGGAACTACGACGAAGCACAGAGAAGTGAAGTGGGCCGAGAACGGAGCCTTGAAGAACTCCACATACATGTATGCTCATCTAGAGTTTTAATTTCACAAAAACTCTGATCATTTCTGTCCATTTCACAGATAAAAAAGACATTTTGAGGCTTTGGTGTTAAAGGCTCACCTTATTTTAAAAGCATGTTTCACTTTTGTAAATTCTTGATTTAAAAAAAAAATCCTCTTTTAAACAGAATCCTGATCGAAAGTTTTGCATGAAAAAACAATCTTTTGTAAAATAAGTTAAATCAACGCTCAGCTTCTGTGCAGAAGAGTTTAATGGTCACTTCAACGTTTACTTAAAACCTCATTTGTATTGAATTGACATGATTTTAAAATCATTTATTCATCGTGAACTCACCGCTCTGTAGGCTGCTGCTGTCATGAACATCACAGTGATCCAGACCAGTAGAACAAACCACAGCAGAGAGCATCAACCACACCAGGACCCAGAGGAGAGCCATCCTCCTGCTACCAGTCTGACATCAGATTATCTTACATCCAGAGGTTCTAATGAAATGTGTTTATTACAGACAGACAGACAGACAGAAAGAGAGAGAAATACTTCATTTACTAGAAATAATGAAGAAATGAGTCATAACCACATCATCAGGGTTCAGCTCTGAGTGTGTGCTTCATGTGGGATGTCACCACACGTCCGCCCACCTCTTATCTCCGTTTCACATGTCAGCGTAGAAAAAATACATAAAGCTCTGGGGATCATGTGCATTTACAAGATAATATCAAAGAAACGACAAAAATCCCTGCAGACTTCTGAATTCAACTCTATAAATGAATACAACTCAACGGATTTAAAAAAAAACTCACAAAATACAATAAAGAGAAGTAAACCTTATATAACTGATTAAAAACAAAACGGATTCTTTAACAGTAAAAGTATTATTATTTCTTCCAACAAATAATCTTTTAAAGACTAAAATCATGAATCCCAAACGATTTATGTGACACATTTAAACACCGGAATGTTCCTTTAATGTATTGTTTTAAACGATTGATTGGAAATGGAATGGAAATCAATACAAACATACATTTTTTGACAATTAATAAATTCTAAGTAAATCCATTTTAATCAAATATTTTCATTATTTAAATTATTATTGATATTTTAAAAAACATTTAAAACTAAAACTATTAGAATGATTGTAAACAAGTCAATAAAACCCTGATGGGATTCAGGCGATGTGAGAATGTCTTAAGGTTCAGGTTTAAGTTATTCAAATCTAACGGTGGATGAATTACACGTCTGTACACAAAATGTTCTCGTGCAAAATTTCTTTTAATTAAAAAAATACAAAAAAATACAATAAAATACAGAATGTGATCTTTTGTTAAAGATTTCTAAATTTACAAAAAATATTTATAAAAATATACATATACAGCTTCTGAACACATAAAAGGAGAAACATTAAAGATTTTGTTTCATGACTTAACGGGGAATTCAGGCGTCTTTCTGACTTTTCTTTGCTTTTGTGATGTATATCTGTGAAAGGCCCGATATAAATAAACTTTACTTTTATATTTATTGACGGGGGATGAATCCAGCAGAAAGTTATGGATCATTTCTGGTTTGATACGACATAAAACCATGATGTCACCATCAGGTCGAGCTAAGCACCAGTACCAGCTGGATTCAGTATAAACAACACACCTGCATGTACTGAAGTCTTTTTCTGCGTTCTTACCTCATCGCTCCGTCACTTGTCTCTGCTTCCTTCTAGTCGCTCAGCTCCTCAGAACACTGACGAGAACTCTGTAGGAGTTTCCTGTTTACCACATTCAGTTTCCTCTTTCTCTCCCCGACCATGTTCTGTTTAATGCTCAGTCAGCTGGTTGATCACTTATGAAAACAGCAGAGGGACGTCATGGTGCTGGGAGCATTCTAAAGTCCTCTGAGGAGTTTCAAGGATCGAGAAGTGGAAGATGAACAAAGTGTTTGTTCTGCTGATGCTGTAATATTATATTTTATTGGTTGATAAATATAATGTTAGTTTCCTTCCATTCCTCTCCTGCTCCCTTCATCCTGTCCTCTCTCCTCTTTTCCTCTCAGTCTGTCTCCCTCCTGTTCTATTCTGCAACACGTGTTAAAGAATAAAACGTTCAGACAACGTGTGCATGAAGCTACTCCTGTATTCATCTCGTGCAGACTTAAACAATAATAAATTCAGTGTTAAACCGCATTATTGCTTAACGTAAACGAGTCTTTTGTCAGACGTTATCTGATTACAACATGCTGATGAGAAGCAAACTCTTACAAAATCTACAAAAGGTTGTCTGCACGACGCTATGATGGGGAATGAATTCCCAACGTTCAATATGTGCATAAATTACTTTAGTATCATTTAAACCTCATCCTGATTCTTGATGTTACAAATGCATTTGGTGGTTTGGGACAATTAAATATACTCATTTAACCCTTGGAGGCCCCTTTAATAAATGCCACACGAAGGTCCCTAATGCATAAAAAATGCCCAAATAAAACTTCATATAGAATTATGATTATAATATTACAAAAGTGTTTATATTTTTACATGAATTTCATCCTTAGCTTCAGTGCTCACAAGACAAAATAAAATATTTTTTGTTTTTTAGATTTAGCCCCTTTAATGACAGGTTATAATAAAAAATCTGCATGGAGAAAAAAACAAAAATACTGTAAAAATGACATAATTTTTTGTGTGTTATGTCCAGAGGACTGGTTTTTGGGGTGAATTATCAGGGCTCTGGAGTGTCACTAATGAGCATAAAAATGATTTTTGTTTACTTTGTATTTTTTATGTAGCATCAGATTTTCTGAAAAAAATCACACAATGGTCCCTAAGGGCAAAAAATGCCCAATGAAAAACAGTCATTTGAACTATTTTTTGAAACAACAAAGAACAGATGTGTCAGTGAATCAGACACCGGTTGAGTTGTCCCTTCAAACAGTGCAGTGTTTTAAAAGGAGTAAGGGAAAAATTCATTTTATTTTTGAAAACCTGCCCAGAAATGCATATCTTACAAAAAAATCAGAAGAATTGCATTAGCACAGCAAAAGTTATTCAAAAAATACAGCGGCAAAAAAAGCTCCCAGGGGCCTCCAAGGGTTAAAAAAATATGAACACATGAATTCAAAGAGTCCTATTAGATCATAAGTGTATTTTATTGATTGTCAACAAAACCCTATCTGGTGCAGTCAGAATGTTTGTCTGCAGGATAGAAGATCTAGAAACAGAATGATGTAAAAACAGAAGTTTAAACTAAGATCATCTAATAAATAGTGATAAATTATGTATTTAATTTATAGTTGTTGAAAATAACATGGTGGGTTATTGTGACATGATAACTCTCAGCTACCAACACAAATACCTGGTATTTTATATTTACTGATGTCGATTTGAGTCTCATTCTAATCTGTTCACCAGTTACTAAAAAGGAAAAACTACCAGGATTGAAAGAACCTTTGAGAAAAACTCATTCTGGTTCAAAAATACTATAAAAACATCTTGTCAGTGGATCAGATTTTAGATGTACTTTAAACTTTTCTATTCTACTAAAAACATAGTTTTCTGTTCCAGCTTTGTGGTATTTTCATTTAAATTTGAGACATAACTTCTATCGTCTTTAACTTTTATTTTTAACACTGCAAAAACTGATTTCTAAGAAAGTAAAACTTTCTTTTTTTTGGCTCAAATCTAGAATATTTGACCATATTTAAGAAAATTTGGCTAATTTCAAGCTGGGCTGTAAAAAAACATTTTGTTTTCAGACTAAAAATAAGATAATTACAAACAAGGCTTTTAAAAACTTTCTTAGAAATCAGTTTTTTCAGTGAATCAGAAAAGAAGATTGAAAGAAAGAAACTTTAAAATGTCAGCAAATGTTTTAATAAATCTTTCTCCTAAAGAAGAGTATTTTTCTTCTTTATTAATTACTTTATTATTTATTAAAAACATTGTTAAAAATCAAAAAAGTTTAAAAATCCCTTCTGACAGTAATTCTGACTCGACTCTAGTCAAGTAAAAGTTCTGAGTCAAACCTCTTTGTTCTGATCAGTCATTCAGACCTTTAATGACTGGACAACACCTCATTATAAGCTCACTTTATTTATAAGCCTTCTGATTTCCTATAAAACATTTAAAAAAGACACAAACTTTTAATGAGACTTCTCATCCAGCAGCACGCTGCTCCTTAGCTGAATTCCTCTTAGAGAGTTCAGTCTGACTAATCTCAGCTTTCAGATCTCTTTTCAGTAAAAAGTTTCTTTAAAATTCAGCGTCTCGCTTTAGAAAGCCTTCCTCTAACAGAACCGTCGGCGTAAAAACCCAGAATTCTGTTCATGTCTCTAAATCCTCAGATGATCACGGTTTTTGTTCATTTGACAGATTTAGAGGAGGATTTTTGTTAAGATTACAACCAAAAAGCGTAAAAATGAAGTATTGGAGAAAAATGACATGACAATATTACAAGTGACTTTGCTGTTTATTGTTTTATGATTTATTCACTAATGGGAAGCTATAGAAATGTCAGGAATCAGGTTTAACTTAAAGTTCAAAATGAAAATCTAGATGTTGGATAAAAAATTACAAAACTGACCCAATCAGGTCTGAACGCATCGGCGCTGAAAAGCTTGCTCTAAGGGTTTTAAACCTTATTTGGTTACCGACCCTCTGATTTCCTGGTACTTTTCACACCTCTATCAGAGAGGAGTCAGAGACCGATTCCTCATTCTGTTTCTGCTTCGCCTTCACTTAGACACAGACATAAATAATAAATACGTCCTGTTGGTCTGGTTCCTTTAAAGGTGATAAAGTCTCTTTATAATTGCAGAACCAAACTGATGATGTTTTGGCTCTAGAGCGGTCCAGACGTGTGAAGACCAGAACAGATGCTTTCTCTGGAGGATTTACAGAGAAAAACAAGACTTCCTCTGCTTCTCAGAAACAATGAGGAACTCACAGGCTCATGACTCGACTGTGTGAAGAAATACATGTTCAGGTTTACAGACCGTCCACTTACAGTCAGAAAATCATAAAGAAAAGCGAAACCTGCGTCATTAGGAACTGGTTTTTGTTGTTTTTAGGTTTTGCGACATTATTTCCTCATAACTAGACATCAGCGTGTGTCACACACAGAGTTTAGGTTTAAAATGTTTAAAGTTCTCAGTTTGTGTAACAAAGTTTGCATCATATTTATTATTTCAAACACTTTATGGTAAACATAAAGCTGATCTCAGGTTCACTTCTGCCACCTAGTGGTCAACAACAACAAGAAGTGTTATCGTCTGCTGTGGCTGAAACTAACAGAATAAAAACAAATCCAATAAACGATTCACCTTTTAAATCAGCTATTTAATTCAAACCAAACTGACAGGATTAAACACGTTTACTAGAAAATTAACTATAATCAGGAAATTAACTTTGACAGTTAGTTTTTAAAGGTACATTTGCAAAATTTAAAATGAGCTTTTAAATGACAAACTCATCTAACAACCTATAAAGTTAACTTTATATATGTTCATAAACAGCCTGCAGACGATTCCATTCAGGGCTCAGTTTCAGAAGGTTTCCTGTGATTTACATGATTTAGCTGAGTGAGTTTCCATCACTAACAGAAACACCAACGTACTTCCTGTTTAGCTTCACCAATTTAAACATCTCAGGAGTTTTTTTCTTTTTTCAGCGCAACTCCAGCAAAGAAGAGAGTCCAACCCCTTTCAAGGACTTTGACTCAGAACCAACACTAACTGAGCCTGACTAGATGTAGCTGGTAACACAGAGAGGTGATGTCCCAGTAGCCAGCTTTGATGTCTAGGATCTGACCTGATTCATAAAGCAGCAGACCCTTCATGCTCCTCCTGCAGGTGGTGGGTCTACATTTGGATGAGCCCAAGAAACCAGTTGATGCTGGGCCCAGCCCCATAGGTAAAAACCTGGCTACCAGGGCCACAACCCCAGAACTGGATCCAGGGCAGGACCCTAGTAACCATACAGGGACTCTAGTACTACGATGTTTTACTCATGAATGGTCTTCAGAACCCCTCTTTGTCTCACCATGGACAAAAAAATAATCCTGTTCAAACTCTTTAAAAAAAATGACATTTGAACAACAAAAATTCTCATTCTCTAATACGACAAAAATCATGTAGAACAATTAAATTGACTACATTCAAACAATAAAATGTTTGAACAAGAAAACTTTTACATTTGAACATATTACTATAACCAGGGGGTGCATATAAGCAGTGTGCAAAAAATAAGCATGCATACCAGTTCCTTTACACACCAGTGTTACGTCCTGTGGCGTCTCTGCATTTGGGGCCAGTTGGGCCCGACAACACCAGATGTCACTGTGGAGCTGACAATAAAAAACCTCAAATAAATCGACTACAAAAACCAGATAAATCAGCTACAAAGAAATGTTAAAACACGAGGCAGAAAGAAAGTTTAAGAAGCAAATCTCCTCAGCGAGACACAAACGACATGAAAAGGAATCAAACCTGATGAGTCAGTGGGGGTTTGAGTCTCCAGGTGTTTGTTGTGTGACGGTAACACAACCAATCCCACTCCCCCAGAGGTCACATGACAGGTCAGCAGATTTCCACAACATCCTTCATTTAACTCCTTGCTGGTGTAATCTGAGGACATTAACCTCAGACCTCTCTGAGTTTTTTATTTTTATCCTCCAGTCCGCTGCAGCTCTCACTCCAGAGTTAATTGCAGTGTCAGAACGACAACACACCACCTGAGATTGGATTGCAGTGTAATTTAATGGATGGAAGGACATTTTCTGCTCTGGAATTGATTGTCTCAAGTGACTGATAGCATGTGATACATCAGTTAAACACTGGAGCTCCTTACTCTCCTCCTGGTCCTTTACGTTTTTGTTGGTTTTCCTTTGTTTCGTTTTCACCTTCATCCTTCGTTTTCCACCAACTAACTTCACCGTCCGTCTCTTCCTCCCTAACATCCCAATCCAGTGAACCCTCCCTCCCTTTCCCTTTATCTCCTCTCACTTTCTCCCCTTCATCTCACCTCCAGCAAGCTGGAGCACCCTCCTCCTCCTCTTCCTCCTCCTCCTCCTCTTCTTGTAGCGTTCAGCCAGCCCGTTCTAGTCCACTTTTCTCTTCATACCTCTCCCTCTCTCTGCTGTCCCTTATCTCTTTTTCTCACCCTTTCCATCTCTTTCCGTCCTTCACTTCTCTTCAGCTGCCAGAAGCTCGTGGGCTCGTCGCTCTGCCTTCAACCACTGACGACTCAGAGGAGCTCCGGACTGAGACCTTGTCACAAGAAGGTAAGTGAGTTCATGTCTGAGTGGATTTGTGGCGGTCCTTCACCTGCTGCAGTGGCACCTGGCTGAGGATGCAGGGAAATGACTGTGTGTAGTAGATAATAAGGAGGAGACTTGTCAGGAATTGTGAGAAAATGTAAAGAAGATGCAAACAGCAGAGGATGATGATGATGCTGTAAATGTGTCAGGGGCAAACTCAGAGAAAAGCATGGAATTTAATGCATCAGTCATAAAAAGAACTGCAGTAAAAATGAGTCACATAGTTCATAAAGATGGAATAAGAAGTGGAAATTTAAAAAATGAATGCAAGCTGAAAGAGGAGAGAACTGCTGTAGCCTCTACAGATGCATCGGCGCCAGCCTCCTCCCCCTCCGCCTCCTCCTCCTCTGCCTCCTCCTCCTCTCCCGTAAGAATCCCATTCACAAACAGGACCTGGAACTAGACAGTGGTGATTGGTTCCCTGAGTGTGTGTGCGTTTGTGTGTGTGTGTACATGAGGTTTTGTGTTGGCATGAACGAGAGGAAGAAACGGTAGAGGAGAGAGGGATGAAGGAAAACACATTCCCGTTTGCTTTGAAGAGGCTTGGAGTGAAACCGCTCTGGTGCATGAACATGATCTGTTGTAGTACCGTGTTATGTTGTAGTACCGTGTTATGTTGTAGTACCGTGTTATGTTGTAGTACCGTGTTATGTTGTAGTACCGTGCACGGTGCACAATGCTGCAGTGAAGGTGCTTCATTCATGAACCCGTTCTCACTTCACCTCTTTTCACTGCACAATTCTTCTGGCGTCATCAGGCCTCGTAGGTTAACAGCTGTCCAAACACCTCCAGTCTCCTTCAGGCTGGCCAATTATAGAGTGACATTTGTTTTGGGGGTTGGGGTACTGGGTTGTTGTCTTGGACCTGAAGCAGTGGTAGGTGATGAAGAACTGACAGAGATGGATGAGAGAATGGGAGGTGGGTGAGAGGTGTGGTGGGGTATACTTCAGGTAGTTCTTCTAAAGTAAAAGGATAAAAAGTGAGGAATGAAAATGAAATGGATTTTGTAAGAAGTGTGGAAACTTGGTAAGGAAATGGAAAAACATGATAATAATCAGGAGTGCAGAACCAGGAGCTGAGGTCTGGATTACATCACCTCTCTATCAGTGGCATCATATGTTAGGTGGGGCACAACTCAAATATATAACTGTAGCACAAACTTTCACATTAAAAATGCAATTTTATCTAAATCTAATTTAAGAAAACAACTATTTTATACATGAAATTGCAAATAAAGGTTCACTCACCAGCGTTGTTCATTTCTTTAAAAGAAAAGATGCAAATCATTTAAAAAAACCTACTTCGAATTGTCTTTTTGTCCTGTTAGCTCATGAGCTAACAACACTAGATTGAGAAGCTCTGCTTTCCCACCGAACGTGAAGGTAACGTCACGTGTGATATTCCAGTGTTTTAATTGGACGGTTTGGGTTTGGGGCCCAGCGCTTCGTGCCCCGTGTGTCTATTGAGAGCGTGTTGCGCACAGTGATTTTCAGATGCTCGTCTTTTAGACAGGCAGTGAGGGGCCGGCCCGTCTCCAGGATTTCAAGAGGATTTAACCTCCTGAGCTTGTCAGTATCAAAGCAAAGACTTAGATATATGATTACACAGATATTTATAACAGAATATCTTAGTAACAGAATGGGTTTTTGCAGTATTAGTCTAAAAATGAACTATTCTTTCCCACTGATCCCCACAGCGCCATCTGGTGGCTGGTGGGGCTGTGACCTACCGGCCCTACATGACGAGACGCCACTGCTCTCTATGATTTAAACTTTGGCAAGTAAGATGCTGGACAGAGCATTGCTTCAAGAGATTCTAGGCCTTTCCTTGAAGATGTCTTAATGTTGTGGGTTTTTTCTTTTCGAAACAGGAAGCATGTGAATGTGTGTGTGAGTGCGTGAATGACTGAATAGTGCAAAGTGCTTTGGGAGTCAAAAACCCCTATACAAGTACATTTACCATTCTATCAGCTGGCTTTCTAAAGTTTGTGTAAATAGTTTAGTGTGTGTTGTGCTGTACATTAGCTGTAAACCAAACATCCTCTTAGGGATGAGAAAGACGCCATGAACCTTAAAGAACACCTCAGGGACATTTAAGGACTGCAGTAAAGGAGTGATGAAGGGTTGAGAGAAGTCGTCCTTCAGAAATGAGAGGCTTGTGTTCATTGGAGTGGAGGTACATGACATTACACTCAGTGATTAATGTTCATCCGAGGTCGGTGATTTGTAAGAAAATAAAGTCTGAGCTGTGAATATCGACATGCAAATGAGACACAACGATTAAATACTCAAGCGTATAATTTATGGACAGCAATGTGGCAGCAACATGTTACATATTAGAGTAATTAGCTCTTATGTATGCTCATTAATAACCACCTAAAGGGCTTTCTGTTTGACAACACTGGGTGTATAAATGAGGTGAGTGATAAAATCTAATGACTGTTCTTGTTAAAACACTGGTAATTTTGCACAATTAGTTCATTTCTCAGATAGGCATTTTCTAACAATAATCTGAAAATATTTCAGTATTTTTGACATCCTTGCAGATGAATGTAATTTGAAGTAATTTTTGCATCCAAGAAGCTGAGTTCATACCACAGAGTTCCTCTTTTGGTCTCATGACGTTCTCCCAGTCCTCTGGATCATCCAGGTGGTCTCTGATAAACTTTACATGGACCTGGATCAGGGAGAAGCTGCAGGATTTTAATTCATGATAACCGTTTTGTGTTACTAATAGTAAAACTGCATATTATGCCTTAAAAAACATTTTTTTTTGCCCTGTCATTATTGCATTTTTAAATAGGGCTGTGCAATTCATCTAATTTGTTATGTAAAGGTTAATTTCAGCTCCAAACTACACAAACGTTTCCTCTTGACAGCTGTAAAGCATTCAGCCTTCAGGTGATGCAGCAGTGTTTCCTGTGCATTCCAGCGTATTGAACATCCTTTCTCGCTCTGTCCCAGTTGTCCTCTGATTCTGTCTTTTTCCTCCCTCTGCTGCTCGGTGTTGTGTTGTGTTGTTTGTTGTGTGTGTGTATTTGGAGGCAGGATGGGATCCAGCTGGTGGGAACAGGGGAACAAACAGGAGCTGCTGTTTGTGTTGGCCTGTTGGCAGATGAGAGATATCAGGAAAGTTGTGAGCAGTCACAAGGAAATTACCACCATTTATCACGTTCTTTACCTTTTTATTTACTATAAGACAGTGTTTTTTAATTCTTTTTAAACTTTTTTCCAATCCTTTACCATTTCCACCTGTCTAAGTGTTTTATCTTTTCCTGTCTTAAGTTTATATCTAATTTCTGGATGAGCTTGTCACCATAGAGGCTCAGAAACCAAAGAGGTTGTCTGGATAATTAAAGCACCATCTCTCCTCCCTGCAGAACAGAGGTCGCTCACACAGAATGTGCATTTGAGCTGATTTCAGGAATGACACAATTAACCCCCTGTTCAGAGCCCATGTTTTAATGACACTACTTTAATAAAAGGATGAAAAAGACTCAAATAGAGGAGGGAGTCACATGTTGGAGGAAAGAGGAATAAAGAGGCTTAATGCAACAAGCTTTAAACAAAAATAATAGGAATCTGTTGGAACCATCTGCAGGTCACGCATGATTCTCCATAACCCAACCAACCAATCACAATTACGCGGCGAGCACGCATTAATAAAGACCCCTGTTATCATAATGGTCCCTGACAGAAGGCTGTGATAGCCTGACTCGCTCCCCAGAGCCGGCGCTGGTTAGTCGTCTCTGCCAAGGTCAAGGACAGATGTCGCGCGATGAGGCTGATGTTCTCTGTGATACGCAGGTCTATCGGAGTAATCTTTGTTTGTGTTTATTCACATGGCAGTGCCCTTGTATGTAGACGGCACCGGTGCTGAACTGAGCCTTTAACCATAAGCGTGGGTTGGAGAGCGTCAGATGTTCCATTAAAGCTAATATTTGTTTGAGCAGCTTTGTGTTCCTGCAGACGGAGCTCAGCTGGACTTTGTTAGGTCATGAGGTGCAGCTCAGTTCTGCAATCATCAGAACGGACTCAGGTGTTCTGCAACGGACTCCAAATACCTCCATCTATGCCCAGAGACATGCTAGTTAAACTACATTCATAGACGGATGTGTGAGTACAGCTGTTTAAAATAAGGACCTGCCGTGTTTGTGAGCACAGCAGGGGAACATTTAAATCTTTTCAGTGAGGGCAAAAAGTTGACGCTAACTTTAGACAGCCACAGAGGCTGGACCAGAGCAGCAAGAGTCTGCCCATTTCCAATTAGAAAACCCATGACCCCTTAAATGAGATCATTAACAAGTCTGTGCTCAGATGGGATGGAGCGCCAGAGAAAAGCACAGAAAGGTCTCGAGTTATTTCAGACCAGTCTTTTTTTTTTTTTTTTGCTTTTTTAATTTTAGAAAGGGAAAATTACTAGGATGATGATGTGACCTATTTTGTCAAAGCCACTTAAAGCTGCCATCTTTGGGGAACCTATATATATATATATATATATATATATATATATATATATATATATATA
>SSNR01000047.1:3126726-3245513 GCA_006937965.1 Callopanchax toddi | reverse complement strand
ACTGATGCACAGCCCCCCCCCCCCCCACTTCAATGTTCGTCTTGGACCGATGACCTTGTTCCCCCTCCAGAGTGGCCTTGCTGTAAGCTGTGTGAAGATGCGGCGACTCCGTGGGGTTGGCTCAGAGTTCCCCTCACCCTCCCTTACCCACACCTCGTTACAACGTTTGTGACTGTTTGAGTTTGTCTGCTTTGAATGTAGTGAGGCGGTTTTTCCTGAGTCAAGTCTCCGTCTCCCCTAAAGAGCGCAGAGAAATGAAACATGTTTCTTTTTATTCTTACGCAACTTCCCTCTTGTTTTTACCATCTATCCCCCTCAGGTGGTCTGCCTGTTCCTGTAACGTGTTCTACATGTTCTGTGTGTCTAATCTTGGTCAGGTTGTACTGAAACGAAATGCATCTCGCTGTACCAGGACGCAGGTTCAATGACAAATAAAGTTTCTGATTCTACAGACAAAGGGAGATCTGCTGAGGAGGTGACTGGCTGCAGGCTGTCCTCTCTTCATGAGCAGTTCACCTCCAAATCTTGAGGAGGGCCAGAAGATTACTGCTGACTCCTCCCATCCTGGAAACAAACTGTTAGAGCTCCTCCCCTCTAACCACAGGCTACGATCTGACAGAGAGCACATTTTGATTGAGCTGTAATGGATTGATCTCAGGGAACAAACAATGTTGTTTAAACAAATCAAACTGGAGAGAAGGAGACATCTGTTGAATGTCCGTCCAGTAAGGACAAGGCAGAGGACGAGCCTTTGAGGGACACTGATGGATTATATAAATGTCTGTACTTTCGTACTTCGTCTGCCAGACGTTTCTCGAGCTGATCCATATCTACTTCTACTACTCTGTTGATACCAGTGTCAACCCGGATATGAGCTTTGGTTGTTGGGCCGACCAATCAGAGACGTGCGCTCTCCGTCTCGTTTAAAGGACAGTTAGAAAAGTGAGCTTGACTCCGTCCGTCCTTGCAGGCCTGTCAGAGAGCCTTTGCATCGACGGATAATGGCGTCGCGTGTCTCTGTACCGACGCAGACAGAGAAGTATGAACTAGCCTTTAGTCAGCATGCAGGAGGACTTTACTCAGTTCTCGCTCTTGATTCTTCTTCTTGTCTATCCACAGGAGCCTCCCCTACGTCTTCTTGATCGTGTATATCGGTACAGCTTATAAAAACTTATCTTTCACAGTAAGATTATCCAACAGCTCAACAGTAGTTTACCATCTTTACATCGTAATTTCTTGCATTCAAGGTGAGAAGGTTAGGGAGTCTAGGAAGAATCTCCAACATTCGTACCTCCAAACCCACAATATGACCTGCGTGTCACACTAACACGGTGGTAGAGGCTGTCTTTATAAATGTTTAGGTTTTCTGCTGCAAGGTCAGAGGAGCAACCCCCCCCCCCCCACACACACACACACACACACACACACACACAGAGCACTGCAGGGGCTGCTGTGAGTCACATAAGTTTTAGCTGCTCACCAGACGTCAGCGTTAAAGATACGAGACAACATCCACACACTACAAGCTGGCTCCCGTCTGCACATCCAGATGATCTCAGCTCATTCATGCAAAAAATACAAATTCATATTCATCTTTACACAAACAGAAGACTACTAACGAGCTCTTGTGATTCAGTGAGGAAACCACTGACTTTACTACAATGTGAGGGCCGTCTATGTTTAGACAATCCTAAAATCTACCAGAACTCTCAAGTGCAAAGCAGAAAAATGGCGTGTCAGTGTAGAAGCACACGGGTTGTTAGGGTTGTACCTTTAGCTGTGTGAGACACATGTGTTGACACTTGTCCTTTTTGTCCACTGATTGTAACCAGTCCTCTGTGACTTTAACATCCTTTTACCTCTGCATTGTCCACCCCATCCTCTCCGTCCTCCTTCCACTCACATCACGGACATGCTGCTGAATACAAATGATGCTTCTCTTTATTTATTTTATTTGGTTACCCATAATGCTGTGGGCTAAAGGAGCGTAGGAAACAACAACAGACAAAAGGAGGCAAGGAATAAGTACACTGAAACTATTTTCACTTTAATTTGATAATTCATTGTTCTTTGACTTTTAAAAGAATATTAAATCCAGGGCAGCATGTGCAGGTTTGGCTTGAGGGTCAGAAATGAGCGGCTGGCGGGCCGAATCCGGCCCGTGAGTACCCCTGCTTTGTCTGTGTCTTCAGACCCGCTGCTGCTGCAGAATGCAGCATCCTACATCATCCTATTATTTCATGCCGTTCACGGAGCTGGTTCCCCATGAGCACCAGCCACAACTGGAGTATAATAATTACAATAATTATCATTTCCACGAGGTTATCCATTGTGTTCGCCGTCCGTGTGATCCAGTAGTCTGTTCACAAATGTTTTGTTTACCAAGGACTGGCGCTCATGTGTGACATCATGGAATTCCCCTCGCCACTTTTTCGCGGCACCTTTAAGATGCCCAGTCAAGCATCATCCCCGACCGCACGAGGGCGAGCTGATTCTATCAAATCGAGCAGAGTCGACGCTTATCTGTAAGCACCATTAGATGCAGCAGCCTGTCACTGAGGGAGCTCCAGTTCTCCAACAGCATCATGGGATGGGAGACGTTGTCCAACAGCGACACCAACAGATCTTTAACAAGGATGAGGTCACGACTGTTATGTTATTTTCTTTTCAATGACTTTCCGTGTTACATGTTCATTGCTGGATTTATGGAAAAACATCAACCAATATTGCAATATTTCATTTTAATTGAATACAAATACAAATACCGGCTGCTTTGCACACAACACATTACATTTGCTACTGATGCACACCTGCACATCACTTATGTGCAGCCCTGACTATGCACTCACTTATTTTATGTCACATTTTTATTTAATTGTCATGAACTACAAAGTGTTTTACAATACAGTCACTCACACGCTGATGGCAGTAGGCTACATTGTAGCTTCAGAAGTGAGGCGATCATAGAGGTGACCCTCTTACCACCACCAACAGACAAACACCTGGTTTCACGACGAACGCTGACACTGAGCTACTGCATCCAGATGTACAGATATTGAGCTAAAATTTGGTGTCATAGTAGAATCATAACAACACATCCTGATAGGGCTAGAAGATGCTAAACCTTGTAGCATCTTGTGAGATTGTGGTTGGTTTAGTTACATAATATGTTGTTTATATTTGGGGTTTAGATTTTTAACAACCTGTGATTTTTCGACCAAGGTGCCACGTCAAGTTTCTTGAAAAGGAAAGGTTTTCTTGAGCTGCTCATGAGGCAGAAAACAGTGAGTCAGACCTCAGAATCCATCAAATGACATCATCAAAAACGGGTCACTCACTGTAAAGAACCTCTAATTTAGCGTGATCTGACTGCTTTACAACTGACGTTTTTATTCTTGTGTTCTAACAAGAACATGGAGAATGTATTTTTACTTTGTATGTAGAGCCATGTGGATCAAGTACCCTCAGGATGTGTGTGTGTGTGTGTGTGTGTGTGTGTGTGTGTGTGTCTATTAAAAAAACAATCATGACTCTTTCCGACCCCATTTACTCTGAGCTCAAACTGTATTTGTGCTGCACTGCCTCGAGACCCTGTGACATAATCAACATCTGTCTTAGCTCATTAATTTGTTTGAGGTTTTTCTTAAACAAAGCAGAGCTAAACTGGACCTCATCCCTTTAAAGCAGCTGAGGATGAAGCCGGGTCCTTACATCACACTGCTGAGAGCTGGCCAGGCATGACGAAGACTGCAGCATTTTCAGCTGCGGAGACACAAGCTGACGTTTACTCAGCCGCACGACGACGACGTAATGCTTAAACTGATCAAACCTCACTGATGAGGCATTTAAATTAATCAGTGTTTGGAAACTCTTATTTATAAGCTTTCTGATTTAATGTGAAGATGAAGGTCAGACATCGTACTGCTGCAGCAGCTTTTAAAGTCCTGCATGACACAAATTTCTCAGTGACAGAAAAAGTTTGAATCAGAAACATTTACTTCTATTTGTTGACCTGAGTCCATGCATGTGAGTGGTACCCAGTGATGGAGGTGGCGCATCACTTTTAATGTAATCCAATTACATACTGTATGTAACCCAGGTTATAGAAGGGATTGAAATAAAATAAATATATTTAAAAAACTGATAAAAGAGAAGAAAATGTGTACAGTTTTATATCAAACAAGTTAAACTCAAAAGGACATGTGGAAGAAACAAGATGGCGACCTAACCCTGGAAAGAGTTCAAATGTGCACACATCAGGAGCGATGCGCCCTCTGCTGGTCGGTGTGAGGATTCATTTGAACTGCTGGGATCTGAACTTACTTTCTACCAAACTACAATGGATTCAGAGGAAATTCTGCACTGCATCTGGAATTATTGCAGAAAACAACTTTTAAATCTGTGGTACGCAGATTAATTCAAAAAGAACTTTGACTCTGTGATAAACAAATTAATTCAGTCTTTTGCTGAGTTATTTTGAGTTTTATATTGTTTTACAGCTTTGGTTGTTTACCTAAGACCAAACTGAGAGTGAAAAGAGTTTTTTTGCATTTATAATTTTTGGTTGATGTAAAACTGATAAAGGATTGAAGGTTAAAGGAAGAAAATTAACTTTAATCAAACTAAAATCGAACTTGAATCATAGAAAAGAATAAATTATCCAAACTAAAACTGGGTTAACTTAAAACTGGATAGGAACTTGCAATAAGATTAATTAAAGCGGCTCTCTGGATTATTTTTCTCTGTATCAAAGTTTTCTAAATGTTTTAAAAGATATTTCAGGTCTAAACTATGATCTATGGGTTGAGTTCCACAACATCTGTCATTCTGATGAAGACCCTCCTTCCTCCTAGAGACCCCTTTCCATTATTTCTTGCCGCCGACATTTTTCAGCCAATGAAATTCAAATGTCTGCATTCTCTCAACATGCACGCGCATCGACCAAACCTGTACCAGTAGGGGGCGCTGTCGTACAGGACGCTCCGTGTGTTTCTGTTTGCCGTCTCAGCCTCACGGCTCATTCCTACTAAAAACCTACCCATTCTCCAGCTAAAGATGGATTTATTTTTATTTTTAAACCTTTCACCTCACAGAATGGCAAGACTTGACAGGATTACGCGTTTATTTTGGTCAGAAAGTTCATCCAGGGCCGAGTCAAGTTCAGCTTCAGAGTCCAGCAGCAGCTCTCTGCAATATCAGAAGCAGCAGGGACAGAGAGGGCTCTTCAGACCCTCGTAGTATTGTTGGAGTAAGATTGTGAACTGTGAGTGATTAAACCATACACACTGAGCTGTACACTTTATGCCCGAAGTATATGCGCCATGTGCACGCGCGCACACGCGACCGGACGTGCGCGTGTCGAGATGTTTTGAGGAGGAGCCTTTGGACGCTAGATGCAAAAACTGCTCTCCTGATGAAATCCTCCAGAATGCGGCTTAAAAAGGTTGCAACCTAATATTAACGCAAGTACTAATTTAGATCTAACTGAAAAGGGATTTAAAACTTAACCCAAGCTAGGAACAAAGAAGGGAGATTTAAGTTTACTTTTTTGTTTAATGTAATGTCTGAATGTTATAAATAATAAGCAGTTAAACTTATTTCTTGGTCTGTGGTCGTTTACTTTCTTTATTATTTTTATAAAGTCATATTTTGCTCCAGCAGACGGACCTAGTTGAACGTTACATGGTCTATACTTTATAGCTGCACACCCCCATCTGATACTCACGGTGTTACACATATTGCAAGTAAAGAGTAAAAGATTATAACTGCAAAGAAAGTAATTAGATTACTGTTAACTTCCCGTAAGCAGGCTGCATTACGTCATTAATAAACTGTGATTTTGTAGCAGCCTCATGACTTTTGCGTAGAAGCAGGGGTACCAGCAGGAACTCTGAGAGACCCCCAGATCCCCCACTGACACGACCGCTGCAGCTACCGCATCCAGTTCCAACAGCCCCTCTCCTGATAAACAGGTGAAAACAGACTCAAGAGAGACAGGACTTAGTGCAGCTGGCTAGATTGTCCAGGACATGGTGTCCATTTCCACTGTGGACTCGGCGTCATTCCAACGCACCGTTAAAAAACAACAGAGCAAGCTGCAGCAGACACGGACGTAATTTGAAGGGACGCAGGGGGGACATGTCTCCTGCACTTTTTGAAAAGGGAGCTCTGTAGTTTACTATCTAAAAACAATGTTCCACTATATTAAATGCATACTGGCTGTTGTTTTTAGGTGTAGAAGTTGATATCATGGCTCTGTTTAAACTAGGGATGTCATGATCTGATCATGTGATCGGAAATCGGGACCGATCACATGATTTTATATTTTATCTGAATCGGGTGTCACCTCCCGATCTGGACTTGTTACTATATTAAAGAGAGTTTCCTCCACACGTGCCCCGTTACGGCAAAATAAACACCACCACACCCGGGACTCGCCCTCCCCGAACGGACCGCAGCATGTTGTTCTGAACTCGGTCCTGGGGAGGTGGCGAGGGCGCGGCTGCTGAGCGAGTTGCACCCGCACCAACTACTTAGCTCATTACTCCTACGCTGCGTCCCCCTCCAGCTCAGCTCAAGGAAGAGATTCTTCAGGCACGTCACACAACCCCCGCCTGGCCGCCCCGGCAGAAAATACATCTGGGAGCGGTGCTAAGATAAGAAAAGCGCTTTCTGAGGAGGAGTTTTGTGATTAAGAGTCGCTACAAAACACACCAACGCTAACAGATTTCTTCAAATTATCTAAGTAAGAAGTTGGACAGAGCTGCTCATGCACGCAGGGCAGCAGGTGGAGAGGAGGAGATCCATAACGCAGAATTCAAGGTTGCCATCAGCAGACAGAGCAGGTATTTCTGCAGCCAAACAGCAGCAGAAAAAAAAGATTTGTCTCAAAAAGTTACTTCATCCACAAACTAATTCATGGGGATTTTGTGCACAGAGAATATACAGTATGTTTGAGTTTAAATATATAGATATGATAGATTTCTGATAGATTTCTGATAGATTTCCATGTGAATGGATGGATGTCCGGTATCAGCAGATACTCGAAATCAAATGACTCGGACTCGAAGGCAAAAACCCTGATCGGGACATCCCTGGTTTAAACAGTTCCAGCACCTCTTCTCCACCTCCAACCCCCCACCCTGTACTCAAGATCAGTTGTGTCCCTCCTGCTTTTGAAATCTAAATTTCCTCCTTGCTTGAGAGAATACAACATAAAGAATGTAATCTGAAGGCTACACTCAGAGAGAAATACAGGTCAACAGGAGAAAGACGATTTATTTTCATCAAACCTGGTTGAATGTGAAGAAAATAGGTTTAAATGTTCAACTAATTCCTTCAGGTCAGAGACTAGCATTGAGTTTAATTTCTGCTTGATGCAATGTGCATAAAGTTAAAAGACCAAAACTAAAAAGACAAGTTTTAAAAAGAGATGCTTCATTTAATTCAGTTTGATGTGATTGATGCAGAAAGAATAGAACGGTCTGTTGATGTGGACAGGTTTTAGAAAAGTAACACAATTAGTAAAGTAACTACTTTGAAAATACTAATCAGTAAAGTAACTGGAGTACTTTCTTGTAGAAGTAATCAGTAATTAGTAATTAATTATTTTTTCCAAGTAACTTGACCAACACTGTCCTTTCATGCCTGATTTCTTCGTGTTCCCAGCCTGCAGGCTCTCTACCGTCTTGCAGAGCTGCAGAATGAAACAAGTGAACAAGACAGTGAAAAGGATGAGGCATCACCACGAAGTGACAGGCAAGAAGGGAGAGATCACTCTGACAGACACGCAGCCTGCAGGATGGTGACTGATCGTAGAAAACACTAGAAAACAGAGATTTGCTCATCAAATCTACGGTGATGCACAGCAGTAAAACAAAGTCTTATCCTTCCACAGACATCACATCCTTCAGCCCTCCTTAAACTAAATTATCTGTAGATCCTTTATTGAGTCAACTCTAAACCTATTATCCATGTACAGATCGTTTAGAGACAACCGAGGGTGTAAACATGTGGTCTTTGTTATTGGAGCATCAAGCCACAACTCGGTAAAACTAAAAGCTCTTTTGAATTGATTCCAGGTTTTAAATGAATGGATAACAGGGCTCTGAGTATACGATGAAATAGGGTTTTAAATGATAGCTGGAACACCGCAGAGCTGCAGGAGATGTTGTTTAATTTAATTAATCCAAAGCTGAATTTGGCAGCAGCTCTATTCATCCAATAAAACAACAGCCTAATATTTATGACCACTAATGGTATAGAACATTTGGAAGAGAGAGGTTTCTTTTCTTATCCATGATTGTTTTTGGTTCTATAAAACCGAGATATCTGGCTGGAGACCAGTCAGACCAACCCATACAGGGCCGTTGAATCTGGGGACCCCTCTACCCTGAGCAAAGTTAAAAGTTAAGCCTACTGGTACTAACGCCGTGAAAACTGAACTACCACTACAAAACAAAAAACACCCAAACTTCTGCTGTGGTGCTGGTAGAACAAATGTTTTAGTCTCAACTCCTCTAAGTCAAGAACATCCCGGACGAGCCCCCGTTTATGAGAAACTGAAGAAAGTACAGGGCTTTAGGAAGTACGCACATCTTTATAGAATGAGTCTTTCCTCCTAGAGAAAGGTGTAGAGTGTCCCATCTATCCAGATCCTGATTTAAATGAAAAACCACGGCTCAATAGTTAAAGCTGCTTATGACCCCTAAATTCTTGATTTTTTTCTAGATTCACTTTTAAGCAGTTAGACATAATATCATTCAAATCAACCTTTTAATTATGTTGCGTTTATAATTGTTGCCAGTGTTATTGAAAGAAGCTCAAAACCATCAGGAGCCTCATTTTTAAAACCTGCTTACACACAAAACGTGGTTACCGTCATTTGACCCCGTTAGGATTACCAGGACCTGGATGACTGACAGACGTCACCAGCGTATTGAAATAGACAAAATAACTTCAATAACTACAGGTAAATGCAAAACTTTAATATAATGCAAAGTTAAAACCGAACTAAAGCATGAAAAAGATGCAGAAAAGGGTTTTACAGTGGTGTGAAAAACTATTGTCCCCCTTCCTGATTTCTTATTCTTTTGCATGTTTGTCACACAAAATGTTTCTGATCATCAAACACATTTAACTGTTAGTCAAAGATAACACAAGTAAACACAAAATGCAGTTTTTAAATGATGGTTTTTATTATTTAGGGAGAAAAAAAATCCAAACCTACATGGCCCTGTGTGAAAAAGTGATTGCCCCCCTTGTTAAAAAATAACTTAACTGTGGTTTATCACACCTGAGTTCAATTTCTGTAGCCCCCCCCCAGGCCTGATTACTGCCACACCTGTTTCAATCAAGAAATCACTTCAATAGGCGCTACCTGACACAGAGAAGTAGACCAAAAGCACCTCAAAAGCTAGACATCATGCCAAGATCCAAAGAAATTCAGGAACAAATGAGAACAAAAGTAATTGAGATCTATCAGTCTGGTAAAGGTTCTAAAGCCATTTCTAAAGCTTTGGGACTCCAGCGAACCACAGTGAGAGCCATTATCCACAAATGGCAAAAACATGGAACAGTGGTGAACCTTCCCAGGAGTGGCCGGCCGACCAAAATGACCCCAAGAGCGCAGAGACAACTCATCCGAGAGGCCGCAAAAGACCCCAGGACAACATCTAAAGAACTGCAGGCCTCACTTGCCTCAATTAAGGTCAGAGTTCACGACTCCACCATAAGAAAGAGACTGGGCAAAAACGGCCTGCATGGCAGATTTCCAAGGCGCACACCACTTTTAAGCAAAAAGAACATTAAGGCTCGTCTCAATTTTGCTAAAAAACATCTCAATGATTGCCAAGACTTTTGGGAAAATACCTTGTGGACCGACGAGACAAAAGTAGAACTTTTTGGAAGGAGCGTGTCCCGTTACATCTGCCGTAAAAGTAGCACAGTATTTCAGAAAAAGAACATCATACCAACAGTAAAACATGGTGGTGGTAGTGTGATGGTCTGGGGATGTTTTGCTGCTTCAGGACCTGGAAGGCTTGCTGTGATAGATGGAACCATGAATTCTACTGTCTACCAAAACATCCTGAAGGAGAATGTCCTGAAGGCCATCTGTTCGTCAACTCAAGCTGAAGCCATCTTGGGTGCTGCAGCAGGACAATGACCCAAAACACAGCAGCAAATCCACCTCTGAATGGCTGAAGAAAAACAAAATGAAGACTTTGGAGTGGCCTAGTCAAAGTCCTGACCTGAATCCTATTGAGATGTTGTGGCATGACCTTAAAAAGGCGCTTCATGCTAGAAAACCCTCAAATAAAGCTGAATTACAACAATTCTGCAAAGATGAGTGGGTCAAAATTCCTCCAGAGCGCTGGAAAAGACTCGTTGCAAGTTATCGCAAACGCTTGATTGCAGTTATTGCTGCTAAGGGTGGCCCAACCAGTTATTAGGTTCAGGGGGCAATCACTTTTTCACACAGGGCCGTGTAGGTTTGGATCGTTTTTCTCCCTAAATAATAAAAACCATCATTTAAAAACTGCATTTTGTGTTTACTTGTGTTATCTTTGACTAATAGGTAAATGTGTTTGATGATCAGAAACATTTTGTGTGACAAACATGCAAAAGAATGAGAAATCAGGAAGGGGGCAAATAGTTTTTCACACCACTGTAAATTCATACACAGAAAACCAACAGAAATAAACTCAGGTGTGACACAAATGGGTTACATAACTCAAGTACACACAAAAACCCCACTAAAACTCAGTTTGTGTGAGAACAAGATGTGCAAACGCAGCAGAAAACATCAATATACGTATCCAGAGTAGTGAGGATGGGTTTTGTATACCAAAAATACCAGATTCATTCAGAAATCCTCCTCAGCTGCTACAGGTCCCCGATGATTTCTACCATAAACGATTGCTTCCTTTCACAAACTTCCACTAGACGCAGCAATATTTCTGTCTTCCCTGACAAGCTGTAATGGCTATTTTCCCACCTCATTGAACAGCTGTGAGAGCGCTGTATTGATGATGTTTAATCAGCTGGAAGGATGCATCGTCTGGAATTAGAACAAAAGAGAGATGAGGTGAGATAAAACCATGATTTATGTGTGTTTTATGAGCTTGTGCTTGAAACATTTTGATCAAAGATCTCGTCTTTTTTGGCTGCAGAGACAAACTGTTGTCAGAGCTGAGACCAAAATGGCTAAACGTGAAAAATACTGGAAAGAGAGACAAGGAAAAAAAAAGAAAGTGCTGGTTGGTGCAATGATGGAGCAATGGTTGCATGTGTGTGTGTGTGTGTGTGTCCCATCCTGGTCCTCTTGTGGTCATCATTCAATGCAGCGCACCTGGAGTTTAAGAGCCCGTCTGTTGTGGCCAAATGATCTAGAGAGGGGGAGGGGAGGAGGGGGTGCTGCAGAGATACAAATCGAAAAGGACGGGGGTGATCAAGGATTCGGGGGGTGAGAAAATTGGGGGGAGGGGGGGCTTGCAAAATGTGCCAAGACCGGCCTGTGATGTGATGTGTGTTGCTGAGAGAAAATGAAAGCATAAAATTAATGGAGGGGGGAGGGGGAAAGGAGGGTCACTAGTTTTAACCTCTAACGGAGGGAGGAGGTGGATGGAGGGACTCAGAGATCGTTTGAATCTCAGCGCTTGTTTCTGCAGCAAGAGGAGTTTAGTAACCAGGAAAAAATTGAAGAATTGGAAAAAAATTCTGAATGAAATAAAAATGGAAGGAGGCCAAACTGAAAGAAACATCAAGAACAATCCTCTTTAGACTGCAGTTCTCATCGTTTTACAGCTTTTGGCTCCAGTCCCACTGGATTCCATCAGAGCAGACAATCAGACATCTCTCTGTGAGTGGATAAACATTCAATCTGAACACAGACAAACTCACATTTCTATAAAACGTTGTTCAAACTGTGAAGCTGAAAGAAACAATGTGTATTAATTCTGTGTTGTCCAGTGAGCCTGCAGAAAGCTTTTCTTAAGGTGGTTTTTTCTATGATTTACATTCTGAAAACCAATTTATCATTCATCATTTTACCTTTAAACTTGGAATAAAAACAGAATGTTCTGAGTTCTTATCATTTAATAATTATGTCTGAAGGTGCAAAGCGTTGTGATGTTTTCTCCTCCTCAAGGCCAGTAGTTTGGTTTTACAGACACTGCAGCAGCAAATGTCTAGTTTTTCTAAGTTTGGCAGCTTTAGCTTCTGGAATGTGTTTTCAGAGAAGTCTTGTCTTGGTGCCAGGACAGAGGCAGCATGGTGGGTTGAAATCAATGTATGGCTTTGCCTCTGGGGCATCAAAGCCAGTGTCTTACTGAGCTGCCAACTGCGGCAACAAATTGTAACAACAATTGCAAAAGAGTTTACAAAATGTCTGAAAATATTTGCAAGGATTCTTGTGAGTTGCAGGGCCTCACTCTGGTGACGTAAACATTTAAAACACGTTCAAAACTTTTGTAACTTTGCAGCATCTGGAACCCTTCTTTGTTTTGCTTTTTTCCAAACCATAGACGATCTTTACTTTTCTGCTGTAAGCATTGTGTTTAATGTTAAACAAGTCACTGTAATATATGTCATTCTGTCTGGGGGCGGGGCTAGCAGAAGTAAATACAAGAAGAAGCTTCAGAGTCTTTACACCTCTCTCTGAGCATTTATAAACTAAATCATGCTCAAACATCAGCGAGGTAATGGAATTTATTGATCGTTAACTTTCAGCTGTGCCCTCCCGCATCCCAGAATGCAATGCAGACTTGTCTATTGGAGGGTGTTTTGCAGCGTACATGTGGTCAGTGTTTGGGATTGAGGTCAGACCCTGTTCTCTGAATCGAGGCCACTTCCTCCAACAGGTCTAGGTCTTCTGGTCCACCCAGCATGATTCACACCTACACAGAGGAAGCTCACAAAAGGCAAGAATGGACCAAGTCTGACCATAACTTAAAAGGTCTGAGAACACATTAGTTCTTCCCAGTGAGCTTGATATTTGACGCCCCACTTTTTAAACTAGAAACATGTTAAAGTTTAAAGGGCACAGGTTACCTGACCCTGTTTGTTAGACTCTGATCTCCTGCCTCAAGAGGTTTGTCCTTTTATCCACATTAATGAGCTCTAGATTGAAATCCTGTTTTAAAGATATTGACCTGAACTTATCAAATGATAAGAACTGGACCAGTCTTAGGGACACATCATAAATCCGCTGCTTTAAGCTCACAACGTCAAATAAACATTACCAGGAAATCAGATAAAAACTTTAATAGTCAAGGACACTCTATTTCACCCAGACCTTCACACAGCTTCAGCTGCAGCGTGGAGTCAGTGCAGACAGCCTTCAGCTTCTCTGATGTAACTGTAAGCTGTAACACCTCAGACATGCTACCGCCAGCCAGACAAGAGTCCAGGCTCGAGGTGGTGATTCGATTTTTATGAGAAAAAAAATGTTGTGGCAAGATGCTGAAGTTCTATGTTGTGTTTTTACACAGCATGGATTCTAGAGGAAGATTTACAGAAAACAGATGGAAAATACTGCATCAGTTAAACGCCTTGTACACTAAATACCAGTATTTAATACTCTGGGAAGGAGGACAGTTTGAAAAATGTGTGTTTACCAAACAGATCACAGTTTTGTTCGATGTCCTGTTAGTCTCTTAAAGTACAGTTCCTGCTCACTTCTTTGGTCGTCTTTGGTGAAATCTGCTTGTTGTAAAGGAGCTACTTGAGATGCACAGAGGCACCCACCCATCGAGGCATGTGATCTCATCTCGTCTCACTTGAACAGAAAACTGCATTATGATGAAATGAGAACATCGAGAAACTCATCATAGAGTGTGAGGTGACTGACAGCTGTCAGCTGAGACTCGTCAAAGACGGAAACGAACAAAGACACAAACACGTTTGTTTGACTTGATGCTAAAGTGTCTTTTTGTTTTTCTGTGTGAAGGTAACAAATGATTAATATCTTAAGAAGGCTGACTTAACAGCTCCTGTTCAGAGAAGTAACAGAGTTAACACAGAATTTTCCATCTTTGATTGTTTTCTTTTAAATGGTGACGGAAAAATCTGAAGGCCAGCTGTCCTTTTGACAGATTACAGTTCACACCCCTGACCACTAGGTGGCGAGTGAGTAGATGAATTAGCTGCTGACTCTCTTGATGCATGACCTCATTGGCTTCAGCTGGAATAATGTCAGTTTCTTCTAAAAACCCAGAAACGACGATGGTGTTGATAAGAAGTAAACGATGAGGGACTGATGCAGTGGATGATGAAGACAAACAAGACGTCCTGAGACATCTGGTTACGCACAAGTGGTTTATTTTAGATTATAATGGGATTTTTTTTACTGTCAGTCAAAATGACAGACAACCAAAGACTTTGGCTGATATCTCATCAACATCACTGAATGTTAACTGTTTTTTTCAAGCTACAGTATCAATGTTTTATTAGATTTTTTAACTTTTACACAAAAACACACTTTAAAATGACCAAAAATCCCTTTAACAGAAGGAGAGAGAAGGAATGGAGAAGAGAGGAGGTGAATACTGAGGAGCTCATGGAAAAGAAGGAAAATCCAGAGAGTCTGGGTAAAAAAGAATAGAAAAGTTGGGAAAACGAGGAAGGAGAAGCGTTCCGACTCTCACTGACACACACCCTTCCATGTAAAGCATCAGTGTCCTCTCCAATTTTCAAAGACATTTAACTTAAAGCTCAGAGGATCTCCAGTCAGAACATGCTCCATCAGAGGTCCTTCAGTCTGAACGAACACTGCATACAGAACGAATCACAACACCATTACAGCGTCCTGTCAGTGGATTCACCGGAAAGACAAAGGACGAGACATTTAATTGTACTTTCAGCGTTCTGCCTCCATCATGCATCTGCTGCTGATGTTTTCTCTCCAGTCGAACCTCTGCTCTCTCTCTCATTCGAATCCCCCCCCCCGTCCTACATCACACGCCTCTCCTGATTACTGTCCCCATCTGTCTCCTTGTTTCCTCGTCTCATTTCTCCTCTCCTCACCTGCCTCAAACGTCACCTTTGATTCTACGTGAGGAGCCTCTTGTTGGCAAACTCAGAGGAGAGCCTGCTGTCTGTGTGTGTGTGTATGTGTGTGTGTCTGTGTGTGTCTGTGTGTGTTCAGGGATTAAAGAGAAACGGAGTGTGACCTGATACTCTATCAGATTTTAGCTTTGTAGATCAAATCCCCCCACATGTGAATAAATGATAAACCCAGTGAGGAAACGAGGGGATCAGAAGTGACTCCTCAGAACTTTGAGCTCTCACCTCTCTCTGTTGTTGCAACACAATCCATTTATTTCTCCTTCCTTTCTCCCTCATTTACTTCTTAATATTTAGCCATGCTAATGCAAACTCCTATAAAAAGAAAGAATACCTTCTGATGGTAAGATGTTGTAAGTTTGTTTAACCCTTTGTTGGTCTTATTCCTAATTGTAACTACAGACAGGAAAGGGACCGTATACGATAACTTTATTAACTCTGTGGGTGTTACGTTTTGTTGTGGAGGACCCAAGATGCAGGAATGAAGTGAAGACGCAGCAGCGACAGCAGCAGCATGTGGGTTTGATGAATATGGATTTTATTTTCACTCTAAAATGATCCATTCCCCCTTCTAGGCCCAAACATGAAACATTTATTTCATTAAATCTTCTGATTGTTTAATTGAACTCCACATGAATCCACAAGACAAATCACCAAAAGCATCATGAGAACAAACTGGTATTTAAAGTGTAAAAATCCTGATGACAGTGTCGTGTTTGATTGTCTTATCGGGACTGAAGCTGATTAAAAAGTCAACCCAAAAGAGTAGAAAACAATCCTCATCATTCTACACTGAGTCTATGCAAAAACTATGACTGCATGACAGTTAACTTTAACAAATCCAAGATTAGACAAAAATCCCAGCCACCATAATTAGTTTGATGTAAAACAACATTTTTTTTGTATTTTTTAAAAATAAACAGTGATATTAGGTTAACAAACGGACATTTTAAAGGTTAAAATCCTCAGAATGATTGATTGTTCGAGCATCCATATCCTGAAGTTTAATTATGTGCATTAGGTGTTTCTGGGTCCAAGGTCTAATAATTTAACTTTAGCATCAATTTTTTTTAAGTAGCAAGATTTGGGTGTGGTATTGCTGGTACATCATTTTTCAACATTGACTGAAAACTCTTGTGATGGATGATGTGCATTCCTCCAGGGAACGTTCGGGCTTTGGTTATAATAATCACAGCCAGCTAACTAACCCAACAAGCAGACAACCAGATACTTTTCTTCTGTCTTCATGGGAGAGATGAAAACTTACCAACTAGTTCAGCAAATCTCTTGACTGAGCTGGTTTTCAATAACAAAAATTGTTCCATTATTGTGTGGATCCCTCTGCACCAGAGCTGCATGTTTGGGGACTCTTTTTGTTGCGACGCGTAAGCGTGCGTCACTAATTAGCTTCCCTGATAGAACTGGTTCCTGCTGTTATGCTCTCTGACATTGTTTTAAATAAAGAGTCGTTCTGCTTCTGCCAGCGACTGAAAGTAGTTCAATAGTGACTCCCAGCTTAAGGTGCGTTCACAGTCCCGACCGCACGATTTCTCCCAAACTCATGGCGTACCCAACATCAGCGCCAGGTTCTTCCCCGAGTACCTCAGTGAAAACATTGTGTGCACTCCTGCATAAAGATCTTTGTTATTACCACATGCTGCTTTAAGGGATTAGGGTACACAGCTGTATACAATGTGACTGAACATCTGGTGGAAACCCAAGAATTGAAAGGTCAGTGGTTTTATAGAAGCTTTAAGTGTGTAGCTGAGTTGTTCAGGTTGGTAAGGTAAATGTAAAAGGTCAATAAAAATATACAGGGTGTGGTGTTTATCCATTTTACCATAAAGAACGAGTCAGAAAACTGAATGTTTACATGAAGAGGGAAAGGGGAAAGCATTTGGGGCCACATAGATACATACACAGTTCAATGTGGTGAAGTTAGCATTTCTCTGCATTCGACTCATTCCTGAGCCACTTTCACGACACCCAGGAGGCAGGAGGGTTCAGTATCTTATCCAAGGATTCTTTGGTCGAAAAGTAAGCAGTAGACTTACATTTAAAATCCAAAACAAGCTGCATAAAACTAATAATAATGGTCCTAAATTTCACATTAACCAGTAGATGTGCCAGCATGTACTTTAAAACCTTTGTAGTTCAGATAATTAGTACCTGGATGTCATGGACACCAGTTTCTAAAATCCAGGGTGATAGGAGCGTTTGTCAGTTTTTAATTAAACAGCTGAAGCACAATCAATAGCAGAAAGCTGTTCTTTGAAATGTTTGTGTGATTATTTTCTCAGAAAACTGAAAAACCTCACCTGCAGAGCTCAGTTAAATTTCCTTTCTCTTTTCAATGAAGTTCAGTTGAGAAAAAGGTTATCAGGAAACCATCTGCTTTTCTCTGTGGGGTTTCTAATTACACTTAAAAAATGTTAATGTCTGAGCTAAATATGACTTTGCTGCTCTTCATTTGTGACAGGTCAAAAACAAAAGTAGGGCACCTACCTACAAATGTCTGCAAAACATAAAAGAACATGAAGACTTCAGCAAGAACTTAGCTTTTAAAATAATAGAAGGGTAAAGAACTACTTAGAATAACAAAACGAGATGATAACTGGGATCAAGATGAAGGGAAATTTAAATGGTGGCTGACCTCTGACAAAAACAGAAACTGATCTCAGTCTGTGCACCCGTCTTGAGTTCAAGCTTTTTGTTTTTGGTTACCAGTAAACAAAGCATGACCGGCATGATCATTTAAAATAATATTAATAATAAAAAAGTAATTCTCTGAAAATAAAAAATGTTTAAGTGTTAATGTAAAGCAAATCACGGCCATGGCTATAAAAACTGAGAACACTCGTTCTTGCTATTATTTACATACTGTAGTTGGGAATTTTATTGAGATCAAGAGTTGATTGTTCCAGATAACTGGTGGTTTTATCCAACAAAAACGCTGTTCTAAGCTGAAATAAATGAACACATGAAGTGCTGACATAACAAGCTCCATTTCCTCAAAAATAACTAAATCAATTTATTATATTCAGATAATGTCATGAAAATTAAATTTAAGCTTGTTTTTTAAGCTTTTGTTCATGATTACACTAAATAAAAATTTTAAATTAAAAAAATGTTTTTTCAACAATAAAAAGTGGAAACACCCATGCCACACCACTAGGTGGTGATATATCAAAATCCATAACATAAAAAATACAACGACAGGAGATTTTGTACTTGGCTTAAAATTCTCTCTAAGGATTTGTCACTTTCAAAAACAAACAAAAAAAAGTTTGAAACGTTCACTTGTTCCCTCAAAAATCCGGGGTAGACAACTAAATATGCCAAAGGTCCAGATCAGCATACGTGACTTGGTCCTCGGTCCAGGGGATGGGGGTGGGGTGGCGAGCTGCTTGCCTGTAGCAGCAGCATCTCTTCCTTGAGTAGTGTTCTGCACAAACTCTACCAAGGGGGGTAGCCTCCTTCCCCTCCCCTCCAAGTTCCAAACCACGCATGGTGCGGTCTCGTTCGGGGGGAGGGGGCGCACCGGCCCGGGTGCCGAATGAGCAGGAAACCCATGGTAGCTCCTCAGTATTGCTCGAGAGCCTACCCGGACACACCCCTTCCCTCTGGACCAAGGACAGGGCCCTGAATTTGCTACGTGGTCCGGACAGAACTGGTTCTGAGTCCGGATCCGGACCACAGTCCACCTGGTAGTGACCACTATAATATGTTCACTATAGTTTTCTAAATAGGGACTGCTACGTGTTGGGCATTTCGAACACCACTTGAAAGCAGTGAGCATCATAAATGTGAATGTGGTGAGGCGGTCTGAACAAAAATTCCAGGGCCAATATTTTTGTCCCAGTTCGCTCCTGTTTTTATTTGAAAAAAAGAAATACAGACATCTTTCCAGTGTGAGTCGTTTTTTGTTGCTGGAACAAATATTGCTCAGACACCTGGTTTTGATGTCACACCATTCTTCCAGCCAAGGCTAGCAACAGATACCATGTGAACCACACATTCTCTCCACGGATGCTGAAGGTCACACTGTAGTTCTCCTCAAGCTGCACTTTCCAGTGTGCATATTTACCAAGCTCCACTTGGGAGTTTAAGACAATGAATGTATCTTTGATGGAAAAAACCTGACATCTCATGGCTTAGCTTCTTGTCTCCTTTCCTTGATATTCATCACCTAATCTCATATCACATCATCATTCCTCTCTGTTCTGTAGAGAAATGTTAAGTCAGTCCTTTTGTCTTCCTTGTCTCCTGGCAGCGTTGGCCTCTAGATGTATAACATGTTTTGTCATAAATCTTTAGAACCTGCACGGACAAGAATCAGATTCTGACATTTATAAATAAACATATTTATTTTTAGGATTTAACTTAATTTTGTAAGAGTAAAATGATTTAGGGCTGCTTGGTGGCACAGATAATAGCACTGTTGCCTCGCAGCAAGGTTATCACAGGTTTGTTTCCTGCCTGTGGCCTCTCTGTGTGGAGTTGGCATGTTCTCCCCATTCGTGCATGGGTTTCCTCCCACAGACCAAAAGCAGGCATGTTAGGTTAACTGATGACTAAATTGTTCCTAAGTGTGTGTGAATAGTTGTATGTCTTATTTGTCTGTGTGTCCCTATGATAGACTGTTGACCTGTCCAGTGTGTCTTTGTCGTTGGTTAGAGAACATCTATTGTCCAGACATAAAGGAGCAAACATGCTGAAAATAGCTATTGTTTCTGTGTGAGCCCTTGACTGCGCTGTCGCGGTGCACCAAGTTGTGCACTGTCAGGCATCAACTCTATACATCACATATACAGCAGATGCTGCTCACATGAGTTGTGGTTTACTTACTGTAGTAAGATGACATGCCGCTGCTTTGGCTACTGCTAGCTAGGATGGTTATATCACGAATGCTAATCAGAGAACCTGTGAAAAAAACAAATTTAATCTAAATTTAATACCGTTCTCCTTTCTCCTTTTCTTTTTTCTCTATTGTAACAGCACCCCTGATTGACTTCTGCCACTTCATTCCCATTTTTTTGGACCCAATCAGTGTGTGCCCTTCTACTAGCATGTTCTGATCATAACAGGGCAGTCAAGCTCAGAGTAGGATTGCAGAGAGCTGGATGGGAGTATCACTGGCTAGGTTCAGCAATCTGGTGTAATCATTTTATTTTCTTTGTAAAAAGAAGTATTATTGCAGATTTAAATGGATGAATGTTATGCTTTATCTTTGGATGGTTGGGGGATGGGGGTGGCACCTCTATCTGCATTGTTCCTCCCCCAGCCCTTACCGTCTAAGTAGTTTTAGCGTGCGGCTCTGGGCTCAGGTTTGATTGGTTGGGTACTTGGTTTCTCCTGTGCTTGGTGGTCCTTCACTGGGGGATGGGGTGGGTCATTGGGCCCGGGGTAGCTCCTGGCTGGCTCGACATTGGAGGTGGTGACAGTGCACTGGGCTTGGGGGCTGATGACTTTGCATACCCCCGTGGGGCTCACATATGTTTGCTCACTTGCTAGCTCCCCTTCTCTCATGGCTTGTGGCCTTTTCCTGGACTTGTTGGATGTTGTTCATCTTGTTGAGTTCCTTGGTGTCTATGACCTCCTCGCTCTGTGCCAGTGGGGCCAGGATCAGTGGCAGGGCAGTCCCCCATCACCCTACACTTCATCCATAAATCACTACAGGTGACAAATACACACACACACACACACACACACACACACACACACACACACACACACACACACACACACACACACACACACACACACACACACACACACACGCTTCAACCACCTTAACCTATGATCAGTGACAGAGAAGTAAATTGTTTTTATTATATAAGTGAACATTTCTGACCTACATTAGCATTCCCCAGTGACACCTGGCATTTATCCAACACAGTTAAAAGGAAGTGGGAAAAATTTAGTGACATGCCACAAAGATGTGGCCAGAAACAAAATTCCTCTCCCCTTTACCCATGAACACATTGATGGAACCATGGTGGTTGGTTAAGAGGCAAAACAGATAACCACAAATTCAATAACACTTTAAAAACCTTCAAATGTTTTCTTTAAAAGTAAATTATGAGAACAAGGTGACCCTGGATTCATTTACTATTAGGTTTAAAACCCTGATTTTGAATGCCATTGATACAATCAGATTTAAAATCCCTTTATTCGTCATTTTACAATGAAATTCCATTTCATTGTAAAATTTACTTTCATTTCATTTACTTACCAAGGACAAATCCAGAGACACTCATTTTAATTGTCTCTGGGATGTGAGTTTAGTAAACAGAGGAAATATATTTAGAGGGGAAACAATTCCTTGCAAATAAAATAGGAGTTTTCTTTTCCTTTTTAACACAAACAGAAACAAATCTACAGATAAATTACTGATGACATCCTTATTAATTTTCTGTAATTATTTAATCCTACAATAATCTCTAGCAGTTTACTATCAAAAACCAGGAAGGGGCTAGCACTGTTTCCTCACAGTAAAGAGGTTCAGATCCTCAGCTGGACCCTTTCCAGGTGGATTTGACATGTACGCTTTATGTATGTGGAGGTCATGTTGGGTTAACCCAGTGTTTCCAACTCCTCAGTAGGACAGGACTCTCTGAAAGCATCTTCATGCACTTGTCTGCAGTCTGGATATGGAATGATGAACGCCTCCAGCTCTTACTGCAAAGACTGCCTGTGAGGGCTATGGGATGGAGGACCAAGAAGATTACTTAAGGCCAATTCATACTCCACGAGAAGCAAGATCTTTGTATCTCGCTGGGGTGGAGCTCCGAGAACAAGAAAACAGTTTGTTTCAGCAGGAACCATTCATACTCAGCTGCTGAACTCCTGCAGCGATGTGCTATAGGTGGTGGTGGTGCAGATTAATACGATCCGTCCTGTAACGCTGGTCCTGGTCCGGCCGCTGACCAGCGCGGGCCGTGAGGGGCTCGCTCCGGTCGATCCAGACCCGTATGCCTCCTCATCCTGAACACAGGTCAGAGCAGCACAGCAGGCATTTCTTTACAGCTCAGAATGTAAAAACCTGCTAACGGTGTCAAAGTTAGTGGACGAGATGAACATGATCAATGGGTAGTGAAATAAAAAAGTCACCTTATAATTAAGCTTTTGTAGATTATAATGAATTAAATTACTGAAAGCAGAACATCTAATAGATAAGGATAGGCCTATACTTGCTTTTAAAAAAAATCTTGATCCCTCCATGTCTGCATTATGCTGGCTTACCTGGACTTTAAGTTTAAAAGAATCCATCTCCTGCTTTCTCTTATCAGCATCACTTTTTCATTTCCTCCATGAAATGCCACCATAAGCTTTATTTTTTCTTCCCAGTTAATCCAAAGAACATTTTCCCTTTATTCCGATGTGGGACCTCGACTTTTACTCCAATCTCAGGTTCTGGGCTGGATTGAGATCTGGTGACTGGAGGCTGTTGGAGTCCAGTGAACTCATTAGTCTGTGAGGAAAGTGGGATTTAAATTTAGAGTGGTTTAAAGGAATGGATACAATAGTGACTCTATAAAATCCATATGAAAATGTGGTCATTGTTGCGTTTTGACTGCAGTTGTGAGTTTTTCCCTCCCACCTCCACTCAGCTGCCTCATTAAGCATTCCTCACTACGATCAACCTGTGAAGCTCTCATTTGCATGGACCTGGTCCAACGTCCCCTTCTAACTTTTCTACTTTCCCCATCAGTATTCCTCCTTTATTCCCTGCTTTCTTTTATCTCCTCTCTTTTATCATCCACCTTGATCTTTGCATCTTTTCTTTTCAGTAGCTGCTCCTGCTTCTTTCTGGATAGTGACAGAAAGCACCAGGGATGTGTGAAATCATTTTATAAAAAGAACATATAAATAAATTGATTTATGTTGGTTAAAAAATTAGAAAATGAGAAAGTTCATGAACATTTTATGGAGGCTCATTATTTGGTGAACTTTTTACATTTAGACATCTTCTCAAAGCATGCTGCTTTAGACTAAAAACATTCATGTCAGGTTCATTGTCCCTGGGTAAGTGAGAGTGTCTTAGTGATGGACCTGTCCAGGGTGTTCTCTGCCTCTGTTCTGTCTCAGAACATGGATGGATGTTGTTTTAGATTTTTGCTACATGTTCATATAACTAAATGTATACCTCAACAAAAAATGTCACTGGTTAGGGAATTTGAAAAGTTTCCACCTGATTCACACGCAACCTGACAAAGCTTGATCAGTTTTGCATGGGAGAACAGAGAACTGTAGTGTCCAGATGTTCAGCCTGATGGAGACTGATCCACACAGACTCCAGGCTGGGATGACAGCCAACATGGCATCTAGAGGATGAATATTTATGCATTCACTGATTTTGTTATATATTTTTCTTTAATTGTGAAAGAAGCCAAACTAAGTTGCTCAAATCTGTTTCGAACAGTGTCACTGCCCATCTTCTTATGTGTTGTTGTTAGACAACTCATCCATTAGGGGGCGGTGCAGAGATCAGACTGAACACATCACTCCTCCTCAGGCCTCCACTTCTCTTTCAATGTGTTCAAACTCATCAAATTCATGTCCATTCTCATGTCCTAACTGTTCTTTAGGACTTCTCTGTCGTTTTTCCTAGGCGAGGTAACATCAGAGCTCAGTGTTACCTCCTATTAGGCTGTAGTGAGCCCACTGGTGTACAAGCAGGGGCGTGTCTAGAATCTTTTACAAGGGGGCTAAGACTGTAGAAGGGTGCCATTTTATCTAAATGTTCTTGGATTGCAGTGAACAGTAGGCCAATTACTACTAATAAAACTATTTACTGACTAAAGTAAAATACATGGATCTGTTTAGCAAGCAAGAACTAGTAGATTCAACATCAGGGACATCTAGAACACAAACATTTGAATACATCAGTCTCTATCTAAGACGGTCTGCCTGCATGTGTTTTCAATGTCAGAAAGTAGAACTAGAAGAGTTTCTGAATATTATTTACTAGGGTGTTTGAAGGTTAAAGTTACCCGATACCAGGAACCGATACCAGTGGCTTCACTGTCTGTGACTAGGGTTGGGTACCGAAGTTCGGTTCCGGTATGGACCCGACCGTTACATCATCGGTACTACTCGGACCGAAATACAACATGAATTTCGGTGCGCCATTTCGGTGCCCCAAAATATAGCCGCCTAATTACGCCCTCTGGTGTTTCCCGTTAATAAGCTGTAGCCTGTAGCACACAAACGTCACGTGACACGCACGCAGCAGGCTGTCGCAGGAAACACAACCCCGACACGCGCACTGGCCATCTCCTTGTGCTGCAGTCCAGCGGTGACGTCAGCCGCGGCTCCTCGCATCTCTTCGCCCAGCAGAGCGCACTGGTCTGAATGGTGCGGGCAGAGGTCCACTCCATGCCGGCCGTCACTCACTCGCAGCGCGCCCCATGAGATCGGTGGGACGCACAGCTGGAGCGAGGATCCTGGCTCCAGCTGCGGGGACCAGACGCTCGACTCCTCGCCGCTCACCAGGACAGCCGATCTGCCTCCTCCTCACATCCTGCTGCTTCTCCTTTTTTCCTTCAGCACACCTTTCATTTCCTTCGTTGTCTGTCCTTTTCTTTTCTTTTCTGTCCTGTTCACTCTCTCTGTCGCTCTGCCAACCTGAGTGGCATCTAAATGAGTTTCCTCCTGGACACGCCCACTTACAACAGGTGATAGTGATTATCAGTCACGTTAAAATCAGTCCACAGTGATCCAATGAATTAAAAACAAACAACATTAAAACAGTATAAAACATGTAATAATAATGTATAAAAACAGGAAAAAAAAAACATGCAAATAAATAAAACTTAAAATCAAAACCAAATGTTCACTGTGTGACAACAAGAACACCACAGAGCACCGATCTGAGTGTCAGTTCAGTGTTTAGGATTGTATTTCCGTTGTTAATCAGTAGGTTGAGTTGATGTTCAGTTAATAATTGTTCAGTTAATGTTTTGTACATTTAATTAATGTACAGTATAATGTAAATATTTTCTTTCTTTAAATTATGAAGAATTTGATGTTTGGCTCGGCCTTTTGCCTTAAGAAATAAAAAGTCAGGGGATCATAAAAAAAATCTGTGTTTTTAGGTTTTAAAAATACCGATTTAAATACCGTTTAGGAACCGGTACCGTTTTAAAAGTATCGAAATGGCACCGGTACCAAATGAAACCCTTTCAATACCCAACCCTATCTGTGACTTGTGATTTCTGTTGTAGTTTCCTATATTGAACACTAGGGGGAGCTATTGATCTAAAGAGGAACAGTGTGGTTTGAGAGCTGGAGATGGTGCCAAATAGTTCATTTTATTTGGTTAAAATGTGGAAAACTACAATAATTTCACTGTGAAATCACAGAAAATGGTTTTTTTTCACCTTATATTTTAGTTTTGTGATCATTTTTATTAATATATATATTTTTTAATCTAAATTTGTTGTAAAAAGCAGAGAAGAAAAAATAAAATCTGTATTCAAATTTGTTGCATTTTTTGGTGTGGTAGAAGTATCGGTATCGATACTCGGTATCGGCGAGTACTCAGATTTAAGTATCGGTATCGGATCGGTTTTGAAAAAAGTGGTATTGGTACATCCCTATTATTTACAGTACTTCAATGATTTTCTAAACCTGTCAATTCATTGTAATTTATCAGCTGATGTCTTTCCTGCAGTATTCTGAAGCTGCTTCTTCTTCTATTTATTAATGGCGACTGTAAAACAACAAAAGGTGCATTTCCACCACCTAGTGACATAAAGTGTGAACGTGGCTTTAAAAAAAAAGGGGGGACTATTCCATTTCCTGCAATATAAATTAGTCTGCAGACTGAGGCTTCCAGTTTTGAACCATTAATCTATGAGCGCTACCACAAACACACTGAGCCTCTGGTGGGGGTGGCAGCAGATTTCAAAGGTAGCCGCTGCAAACTCCAGCCTTTCTGCCTCACCCCTGAACACAAGAGCATCTGAACAAACGTTTTGCCGTACAGATGCACACATAATGATCCTGTTTCCACTTTAATGCTGAGTCTGTTCACTCTACAGAGGAAGCTCGTTTAAACATTTGTATTCTGGATCTTGTTCTGGTCGTGATCCACATGGAGGTGGCTTCTCGTTGCTGTATATAGGGCTGAGACCACATGTCCTGATTTCCTGCTCCATTTCAGAGCGTTACCTTTGTAAAACTGTCTGAGTCCTCTCTCAGCGCATGAAGCTTCATCTACTCATGTTTTTTCTCTTTCCCTGTTTTTTTTTACCATTACCTTCCACCAGTCAAGATGGCAATGAGCAGCATCCTGAACGCTGATGACATCAAGAAAGCTCTGGATGCATTTGCAGGTAAAGACAGATCACAGGTTGAAGGTTTGGATTATGGATCATTTAGACTGGAGTTTAGAACAAATTGGGATTTTATAACCAAAACATAATGGCCAACTTAGAAAAAAAAATCACAGCTTGAGGATTATTTTTTTGAGAAAAGTAAATACTGTATACAGTATGTTCAGAGGCTTAAAAAAATTATTTAAAATACATATACACACTTGTACATACTGTAGCTTGTTTTTTTCTTTGTCACATTCACTTTGACTTATCGCTGTTTTAAACCTTTTTCAGCAGTTTGATGATGACAGAGTAGAGATAAAACCAAATAAGACCTCAGTAAACAAGTACCGATAAAACTGAAGGATCTGGCATTGTGGCGTTTTGTGTTTCCATATCTGAAGCCGCTGACTCTTTTGACCACAAGAAGTTTTTCAACATGCTGGGCCTGAAGTCCAAGTCCTCTGATGACGTGAAGAAGGTCTTCACAGCGCTGGACGCAGACAACAGTGGCTTCATAGAGGAAGAGGAGCTCAAGTGAGAGAACACACACACACACACACACACACACACACACACACACACACACTCATAAAATACCAATATGAAAAAAAAGAGTATTTCATGATAAAATCTGTTTTTGTCCAGATTTGTCCTGAAGAGTTTTTCCAAAAATGCCAGAGACCTGACAGACAAAGAAACCAAAGCGTTTATAAAAGCAGCCGACATGGATGGAGACGGCAAGATTGGAATTGAAGGTAAAGAAAAGCATCTGACATCTACTGTTAATGTCTAAAGGGCAAAAACATCAAGCAAACAGTTAGAAAACCTGAAATTTGATGGAGAAAAAGGCATATTTCTCGTAATACATGGTATTGTGTCTGAGGGCTCTTTGGGTCACAGAAATACAGTACATCTCACACACCTGTATTAAGTAGTTTAGTGAGCCCAATTAAAGGAAAACCTACTAAAGAACATTCAACGTTATTAAGCAGATTTCATTTTCAAGCAGTACTGAAAACAAAAAGGACCTCTGCTGCCAAACACCGTGAAATAGTTGGACGATCATTGGTTTGTGCAGATAAATGCACAATGAGGATGGTTTCTGCCAAACAAATACATCAGATTAAGGAAGCAGGTCCTAAATTGTCACTACAAAGCAGTGAGCAGGTATTTAAAACTGCTGGTGATTCTGGAGTCCCATGAACACCGAGGTGAAGGAGGCTCCAGAGGATAAACCTAACCAATGCTCACAAGCAGAAAGGGCTGCAGTGGGACCGAACTGAGTGCCATGCAACCCTGGTTGGTCCAGATGGGTGGAGCAGTGGGTGTTGGTTCCAACAAAGATGTGATGTCAGAAAGGAGGTGGAGGAATCATGTTTCAGGATGGAAGAAAGTGGAGAGAGAGCTGGTTGATGACTTGAAAATGGTGCCGACTGTCATTTTGATCAGAGAAAGATGAAATTTGTGAAATCATTTGGAAGACGGTTCACACAAAGAGTTAATCTTTGAGATTAGATTGTTTTTAAGAGGGCAAAGAGCTCTGAAGCTGCCATTTCTAGCAGGGATATCTTAGAAGTTAGGTCTGACTAGCTGTATAACATCAAATAAATATACTGTTACAGGGCCGGTTCTAGGAGTGGGGCCAGGGGGGCCATTCCCCCCCTGACAACAAGCTTGGCCCCCCTGCTGTGTGCTGAGTCTCAGGCATTAGAGACAAATACTCTTTCATGTTGTCACTGAAATGATAACCAAGAGATCAAAGTTGAAAAATAGCTTTATTTTGAAACTTATTGAAGTTTTTGTGTTAAAAACAACTGTAACTGAATCACTGTTATTATATTGCTGTAATTATACACTAAAATTGAAGTTCTTAAAGACGATGTTTGTAGTTTTCTTGTTTTTTGTTTTAGACTGTGCCCCTCTAAAAACGCACCTCCCCCCTCAATGTTGGTCTAGAACCTTCACTGTACTGTTACATATGTATATAGTAGAAAAAAAATACTCAATAGAACAAGCATCTTACTTTTTGTTCACATGTAAGATGAGAGGTCCTCCAGGTCTCTGGACTCAGTCTCTGATCCACTCAACATCTGTAGAGTCATCTAAATGTTTCTACAGACAACAGAACTCTGGTACTAAATCTGAAGTGGTGAGAGTACAGTTCCCTGTGGTGCTCCTGGCCCTTTAGTCTCACTAACTGAGGTCTGTTTGTCATGTGACTGTGGAGGATCCGCCTCTCTTCTGGAGTTTCTGTTATTTTAGAAGAAGTTTTAAATTACAATAGTTTTAAGACATTTTGTGACCTGAGAGCCGTCAGTCAGTCAGAATGACTGAACCACGAGGTACTGAGAATGTGTGTGTGTGTGTGTGTGTGTGTGTGTGTGTGGGGGGGGGGGGGTCTGTTAGTGTTTTAGTTAAAACATATCTATTTCCTCAAAGATCCTGACAAAGTTTGTTTTATTCTCTTTTCTTTCTCCTCTTTCAGAATTTTCTGCCCTTGTGAAAGAATGAACAGCTACCGATCACAATGAAGCATCACCTGACCCCCATCCTGACCCGCTCCCCCGACACCTCACCTCCCCATCGTCCACCTGCTCTCCTCCCAGACTAAATCACACACACACACGAGCTGTGATGCTGCAGTGAAGCAGGCTGTGATCTCCCCCCTCTTTATTTCAGCCTTTTTATACAAACTGCTCAGATTTGTTTGTATGTATAGAAATAAAACCACCTGTAGGAAGGAAACATTTGAAGAACTAGATTTATAAGAACATTTCCTGCTGTATTTCTGACCTTCTTTGTTTTCTTAGTTTCTCTCATTATCAGTTTTCCCCTCTGGCTCAGTCCTCTCCCTGCACTGACCCCCCCCCCCCCATCGCCTCATCCATCCTTCCATCCATCACTTTAGCTTCTGATGATGTTAAAAAAGTGTCAAGCTGTAAAAGGATGAAATAAAACGAAAAAAAAAAAAAAAAAAAAAACACCTAACAAGTCAGACTTCTTTATTCATTGTGTGTTTTCTTTGATGTGACTCTAATCTTGGTGTTTTTGGATCAATCAGATCAGCGCTGGAGGAAAAGAAGTCGCCTACAGTCAAACTTTCTACAGTTAGTGAGGAGAAATGTGTCCAATTTATAAAGGAAGGCCCATTATCAACGATAGAGAAAGGAAAACAGCTGTCATCAGAACTGCTGTCAAACCATTAGCAGAACTGGATTTAGGTCAAGTATAGAGAGCTTAAATAGGCAGAGCAGAAATCTTTTTGTTTTTTTAGAAGAACATCTAGAGCTCCTAGAGCAAAAAAAATGACGATCTGATGTGAACAACAACAGAAAAACTCATTAGCTGTTAAATGTACTTGTTAGGTCGGTGTTTATTATCACTGGTGAGACGAAGTAGCAGTACGGGTTATTTATTATGATTTGTGTTATAAATGACAAAATCAAGAAACATCATGTGATTTCTACATCTGTCCCGTGTAAATGTGGAACAAATGTGTGAACTTCACATGGACGACCAAATAAAATCTCATGTGTTAAATGAACTAAACCACATGTTCTGTACGTGCCTCTCATGTGAGTTTGGAATATTACCACGTGTTTTTGTGATCCAAAGAGGTCACATGTGAAAAACATGTTACATAATGTGTTTTTTGATTTCTTGATTTTAAACCTGCAGAATTTCAGCAAAATATGAAGAAATTCCTGCAAGATTTGACCGCTGGATCCACCAGAAGAGCTACATTTAGCTGCTGCAGCCGATATTCACTGTGTATAGAATTTGGTGTAAAGGTTCCTACATTGCATCAACCACTATTAAGATGACTAGGGTGGGTAGGGACCTCACTGTGGGTCACAAAACACTAAGTCTGAGTCATATGAAGATCTACAGAAATCATATATAAGTACATTATACTTATGAGTATATTTGTATGTAAAAAAAATGTGAACAATGGTTTTATAGTGATTTGTTTAATTCGTTCTGCTCAAAAATACACAAAAAAGTTTATTGTATGTTTTATATGTAAAAAAACAAGAGCATCAAATTCCTTGGATTTGATTGGTCGATCATTTTCTAGTTTCTTGAAAATAAATTAGTCTATTATCAGCAACAATATATGGGTCACTCCTTCAGTAACGCTGCTGGTTTAATGAATTGTGTTCACAAGTCTGCTTTTTAGTAAAAGTCAGTGAGGCTTTATGGTTCTATTTATCTGGAAATAAAATAATAAACCTGGTTAATAAAATGTTTTCAGTTTTAAAAGACTTGAAATTATCTGTATTTTGTATTTGGCCTCATGTATAAAAAAATAGTAAAAATTATACATTTCTTAAAATGCAGTTGCGGGCCTCAAATAATCATTCAGAACAAAATAAAACCAGTAGCCATGACAGATTTAAATTCCCGACAAGGCTTTTGTTAAATGGCTCGTTTGTATCCTAACACAAGTTTCTGAGACTCTTATTTTGAAAAATGAGAACCTCTTCTCAGTTGACCGACTGTAACTGGTAGAATGAAGATTAATAGAAAGCTGAACAGCTTTAGATGACTGTAGTTATTTAGAGATGGCAGCAGCACACTGTGGCGTTAGTGGTGATCAGATGTCTACAGTCCTGTTGGATATAAAAGCTTTGTCTCCAAACTGAGGCTGTTTGAGTAGATAGTTACAACAAAGACAGAAACACACTTCAAATATAACAAGTCTGACCTGTTGTTTTCCACTTAAACACTGATCACAGAGGTTCCAGTCATTTACAGTCACATAAAGCTATGGTATATGAAATCATCCTTTAATACATAACATTATTCATCAGACTTTTAAATGAAACTGTTCCCAGTCTAATTTTATCTGCCTGAGGCGACATTATAACTCTCTACAAGTCATTTTTCAAAGTACATTTAATATTTAGCAACAGACTTAATTTCACATAAGAGGGTTGGATAGGAATGGATGAAAAGCCCTGAAACAGTTAGATGGCATCGCTTTCTGTACTAAAAACGACTCAACACACATACAGGAAAACACAACACTTTTTAACATCAACTGGACCTCATTACAGAAAGCTATCCATTCATATCAAGAGTAAATAGTTTTTTTTTCAGTTAAGCAAAATAACCCTAAGGCTATAGGCTAGTCTGACTGGAGCTAAGACCAAACTACTATCTTAGACCAGCTGCAGGTCAAAGTAAAAAAAAGACATGTAATCACATTTACACTGCTGCTAGCTTAGCATTACATGGTTGTTTTGGCCTGAGCTTTAACCATAGAGTACCAGAGGTGTTACAGTTAGCTGCTGCTGCTATTAGCTGTCATTAGTAACAACATTTTACACATTAACCAGCGTGTACTGCTGTAGAAATGTGATGCTGCTCTTGTTATTACTCTGAAAAAGACCTGTTGGAGTTACTTTAAAATGCAAAAAAGAAAAGAAAGAAAAATCCACTTTGGACTTGGTCTTATTGTGACTCGCTGTCGGCTAGTGTCTCTGATCAGAACTATTCTATGTCTCTAGCTCAATGAGCTATCTACTGCAGGAAATATGGTAGTAGTTCATAATCTCTCCACAGAAAACCACTAAAAGGATCTGAACAATCCTTTTAAAGGGATATTTGGGTCATACCTAATTTACAAGTTTGTTTAGTTTGTCTCAACCAAATAAATTACTATGCAGCTGTAAGTGATGCTGTAGTTGTGTAAGCACCATAAACCAGAAGTCACGAACAGGCGGACTGCGGCCCGGATCTAGACCCAGAGCCGGTTCTGTTCAGACAGCGCATCAAAGCCAGGACCTGGTCCTCGGTAAAGGGGGAGGGGCATGTCTGGAGAGATGTGTGAGCGCTACCGAAGAGAGGGGGCGTGGTCAGTGCCAAGCGAGTCGCCCACTTCCCCTCCCCCTGGACCGAGGACCGGGTTATGTGTGCCGATTTGGACCTTTGGCATGTTTAGTTGACCACTCCTATATAAACCAAACAAATGGTTTCATGCAAAGTTGTAGAAGATTACAAACAGGTATAACAGGTAAAACATTAGTATGATTTTTAAAGTAACATTTTTATTATAGATGTTGATCACAGATGCATCACAGCCTGCTGTAAGGCAGGTAAAAATCAGGTCAAAACAGTATAAACAAGATCAAATGAATCCATATAAAAAATAATATAAACCAAAGTATGAACAGAATTTATCTCGGGGTCTTGTTCACGAGTGAAGGAAGGAGGGAGCGGGAGACCACTCAGAGATTTGAAGGTGAGCAGGAACTCTTTCACATGGATTCTAAAATTTACATTTCTTACAATTTTGAGATAGAGTTGTTTACCCTAAAATTAGACACTTATCTGTCACCATTCTGCAGCAGTGTCTCTCCTGATCTGACTAGCCATGACTAGCCATGACCAGACTCCACCCACTTTGAGTGATGTCACTAGTGGGTATGGTTCTTATAGATAGAACACTACTTCAAAAATACCCAAATATCCCTTTAAGACTCGTTTGCATTTACTTAAAATCAAAATATTGGCGTCCAAATCTTCCTAATTAGCAGATTTCTTGTTATACGTTTATTTTAACGGGTTACTGGGATTTTAAAAGAACACTATCATTTATTCACATTTGCAAACGTGTTTTGCACAAAGGCACTATGGCAAACTGCTCATTATTAAAAGTATTTAACAAAAACACAATTTACAGTCTATCGTGCAGCTTATAGCGGTACAAATTCATACACTAGGTCTGGACGTCATCTCCGATGTAAACGTGGAGCTGATCTGTCATTGGTGGATGTGGGCTTCAGTTTAACCGTAGCAAATGGATTGGTAGCCCTGCAAAATGACAGGAGGGAGACAAAAGAAGGAAAACAGACAACAGTTAAAGTAAATCTGTTGACTTACAGTATTAAACCTGGCTGTGCAGGGTCACAGCAGGTCAGGCTGTTCACACATCATTTAGTGAGCTGCTCATCTGAAGGATGGTGATAGTCACGCTTCCTAAACACTCATAACAGAAACGGTTTCATGATGCACTTCAAACTCTAATGGAAGCGAAAGCAATTCTGCACCAGCGAGACGACTGAGCTCATATTTAATGGATTCATGATATTCCAAACATCAACTCCTCTAACGTAGAGCACAAGTGGCCTTCGTTCTGACAGAGTTTAAGCTGCAGATGCTTTATTCTTACCTCGGGAAGAGTTCAGCTTGTGGTCTGTGCTGTGATCTCTGCAGAAATAAGATGAAAAAAAGGATGTTACACAAAATTTAGACTCCTGATCTAAAGGAGGCTGTGCAGCATCCATAAAGTTGTCCTGAATGAGGCCACTCCACATGCACTTCACTTTGTGTCCAGATGTCACAAAGATACAGATTTTTGTAGCAGAAATTGAAAAAGAGACCATGCTGAGACATGTCAGATGAAAATATCACACTTCTGTTTGAAACTACTTTATCATGAGCAGTGTTAGCTTGAAAATACAGACATGGATAAAACAGCTGGCACCCAAAGGATAGAAAAACCCACTGGAACAATTTAAACTGACAAAGGTCAAGTTGTTTCTTTAACAGAAGGATACCAACCATTTTAGTCATGTATCTATCTAACTCAGCATTTCAAAATCTTTATCTAAAAGACGGGTTTGACAATCTGTCATTTTCACTCTGCATGCTCCTCGCAGAACCAATATTATAATTCACACCACAAACTGGAACAGAGAAATGACACAACAGCACGTGACCTCTGGCCTCACACCAACTTCAGATAGATGTGTATATTCACCCCCACAAACACACACACTAAACATTCTGACAGCCTCTTGCTCACATCAGCAGCTGGAGCTTCCACCCTGCATCCACCAAAAAGAGGGCTGTGGAGCCGTGGAGAACAGCACCTTACCACAGTGCCCCTGCTGGACAGAGGGGCAAGTATCTCCATGTTACTGTCACCTAGAAGTCCTTAAGGGTTCAAAGTTTGGGGTTCTGAGCAAAGGTTAATAGCACAGTTAATTTTTAACCTGTAGATAGCTCTCTGAACTACTTAATCTTGGAGAAATAGATCAGTTCTGATAGGACTCACAGTGGGGTCAAGAACCTGCCATCTTAAAACATCTTACAAGCCAATTTCACCGGGCAAGGTGATTTTTGCAGGAAAAATTGATAGAAAAGAACTAGAAGGGCTACTGATAACTGCTGCTGTCACTGTTGGTTCATTAAACAATGTCATGTAAAACTGATGCCAACATAGAGGTACTGTATATTAAATAGGGTTTGCACAAAAGGCTATAGAAGTTTTTAGATTGGAGTTGTTTTAGGCAGCAGTGAGGACTTTGGTCTGGGTCCTCCTTAGCCTCTCTGTTAGCCATTAGAACTCATTTCTTTTTCTCCAACACTGGCTGACTAAAGAGCTCTCTTAGAGTCAGAAAAAAAAAATATTAATAACTTTTCCACAGAAACTCCCTTCAGTCTGTCTCAGTTCCACAAGACGTTACAAACGTGTATCCATCCAATGGAGACAAACTAGACCACGACTGTAAACAGCTTTATTAACTACAGTATTATGACTTATTCTTGATTAATGTATTAAGTATTTACAAGGCTGAATTATATATATATATATATTTTAACTTTTAGACAATTCTATAGATTCAAGAGGAGACTGAGCAAAACAGGACTACATAAAGAGGGCACAACAAGAAATCTCTTATTGCTCCATCCATCATCCATCCATCATCCATCCATCCATCCATCCATCCATCCATCCATCCATCCATCCATCCATCCATCCATCCATCCATCCATCCATCCATCCATCCATCCATCCATCCATCCATCCATCCATCCATCCATTTTCTGAAACTGCTTCATCTTCCGCCCTGCGATGGACTGGCGACCCGTCCAGGGTGTCCCCCGCCTCTCGCCCCTTGACCGCTGGAGATGGGCACCAGCTGCCCCGCGACCCTCTGTGGAGGAATAAGCGGCTACAGAAAATGGATGGATGGATGGATGCTTCATCTTCCAGTGAGGGTGGCAGAGGGCTGCTGGTGCCTTTCTCTCCAGCTTGTAGCTCATTTAAATACATTTGGTCTAACCCTCTAAAACCCTCTATGTGATTCAGTTTATGGTGAAAAACAAACAGCCCAGTCTCTGTTAGAGCCTTCACCACCATCCTCAGCATGATGAATCACAATAAACAGATTCATTAGCTAGTTGGAGATTTGCACAAGTCATAAACTGCTTAACGTTGTTGTCTGACTGAAACGTGACCTTTTTCTCTGTGTAACTGAACAATCCCACAGACGTGTACTCACAGACTGTGATGGTGGTGGAGGTGGAGGAGGGGGGGCTCTGCTGTTGTTGCTGCTGCCTGTTCCTGATTGGTCAAACAGGCTGCTCATGCTGCTGCTGCTTCGGAGAACAACGTTACTGGAATGATGCAAAAAAAAAAAATCCTCTTTAGTTGTTTTGCTTTGAAAGAGTGTTTTTTCTGTGATGCTTGAGAACCTTAATATGTGCAGTGATACAATATCATGTGATGCAACAATATAATACAATATGATATGATGGGTTTAGTTCTGTTCTTTATTTTAATATTATGTTTGTACTCATGTTCATTGGGGTTCGATTATCTCTACTGTTGTAGACATTTAGTGACTGCTGGGAAGTTTTAGTTTCACAGCTCTGAATGTGTTTCCTCCCAGCGATGGGTCACCCAAATAACTTATCTAGCTCATTTTATCACTCCCAGCCCATGTTTCACACTGACCCTGTTTTAAAACTATTAGCCCCAAAATTAATAGGCACAGCCTTAGGGAGAGTGTCATTTAAGTCAAACATGACAAAGCAGGATTCTTTTTTTTGATTGTATACTTCTATTTTTTTGTTGCTTCAGTGACAGGAGAAGATGTAACTTCTTATAATATCCTCCGTCTGTAGAAGACTTGTTTTCCAATGTAACCATTTGATCAGATGTTTACCTGGAGCTGGGTGAGAGTGAAGGATCATTCACTGCTTCCACGTACGAGGCTGGAAACCAACCCTGACTGAAGACAAAGGGAAGATGATATCAGTAGTTGTAGGTCATGAAGAATGAAACAGAAAACACATCCACACAAACACCTCGCACCGTGAAGTGCTCTCAGCGTAGCCGTAGAGCCAGCCGTTCTTGGGCTGCTGCACCAGCGCGGTGATGGTCTCTCCCCTGGAGAAGGGCAGTAAGGTGGGGTTGGATCCATCTGGTTGGTGCGCCACCCTGGCTCTTACACTTCCTCCACCACTACCTCGCAAAGAAATCTCTTCCTGTGGCGAAGGCACTGAGGGAACGACGAATCGAATGCAGTTAAGTGAAGAATAAGAATGCTGATGAATCTGTTTATTATCTGGTTAAAACAATCTCTGAAGACACACTTTTCATTAAAATATATGAATGACTTATTTCTTTAATTATATTTTAATTTGACAGATTAAACCCTCTATCATTATTATTCACAATTACATGCATTATGATTCTGACATTTCTCACTGTGAGCAGACTACTGAATATTCACTCCATGTTATTGTGCTTTGATTCAGCAGCAGGGGACTCAGATCAGTTGATTGTTCTCAACAAGGAGCCTTTCTTTGTCCCTTCAGTGAGCAAAAGTTTGGCAGAGAGACACAGCGACGCTGAATTGTTTCAGAAGGGAAAAAGTTAATTCTAATGAGGACTATTATTGCTTTTAGCCAGTTGTTGATTTGTCATTAAGGTGTCTATTTTTAATTCTGAGCAAGTCAAATGAGGGAGAACAAATAAGGAGTTATTAAAGCTCACGATGAGCAGAATTATGATAAAGAATTATAAAATATTTGATAAAGTGAAGGCCGTTTTCCTTTATAGAGTCCTAGTAATTTATGAAGAGAGTAATTTTCAAATAAAAACCCTGTGAGAGGTTGAATGTGGCGTTTTCTTGTTTTCCAGAACCACTCACCTCTGGATGTTCTGCCCAGAGACAGCTCCTCTCTGTGCTGTTTTTTCTCTACTACTCTCATTCCCTCCTGTAAACATCATAAATGCAAATATTTAGACAATTATCGAAGACGTCAGGATGTTTGTGAGTCTGTTACAAGCCGGTGATAAGGAGAACAGCTTATGGAAACGTCTCTCTAAGGACACCGAGTCAGTTTTGACTCAAAATTGTGAATTATCCTTTCAACAGTTTGTGTTGTTGTTTGAGTCAGGGTTCAAAGGTTGAAATATTGAAAATGTTTTTTTTTCCCATTCCTATGGAGACCGGCTGAATCTTTCTCTGGAGGCTTTTTGGAACCAAATTGTTCCTGAAGCCAGAGGTGAAAGTTATTCTAATTAAATCAGACACCAACCACCAGAGGGCGCCCTTGTGATGTTGTTTTTTATATAACTTGTTATTCTGCTGATATTATGAATTTCTCTCTTATATCACCATGGGCTTCTTTTTTAAATCTAATAGCTGCATCATAAATTCAGTTTTATTCAAAAACTGGAAAACAAAAAATCTTTAAAAATCTGATCTCTAAAAACAAAACCGAGACGAATCAGATTAATAATACTCCCTAAAACAGAACTGAGCCTCACATTAGGAGCATATTTGGGAATTTTTGGACCTGGATGAATAATTTTGTGAGTCAGTGGAGGAACTCAGTGTGAAGTGTGTCTTCTGACCTCAGCTTGTCTGGTGGCGCCGATGGTTTCTGTCCAGGAAGCAGTTTTCTGTTGGAGACCTCCTCCAGTCTGTCGCACAACAAAGAAAATCTAAAGTTTGTCCTCATGTTTTAATCATATATTCATTCATACACTGTTGTGGTTATGATTTTTTTACAGCTATCTCAGGTCAACCAGGTATTTTCCAGAATAAAAGCAGCACAGGAGATGTAGATCCTTAGTTTAGCCTTTGGAAACAGCTGGGCACCATCTTTGTATTTAACTCTGCTGTGGGTCTTTTTTAGTGAACTTCTTCAACAGATTGGCAACAATATGCAGTTTTCTGTCTCTTGTGGTCTCTCAGCGCCTCAAAAAAGCTTATGATGAAAAGTAAATGCTAGCTTCTGATTGGTCAGCCATAAGCTGGTCAGAACTTGTTATAAACATGTGATTATGCTGATTGGAGGGATATGATTTGTTAATTTGACTGCTATATTTGCATGGTTACATTATGAATAATTAATTTACATTTGTTCTCCAAGCAAAGCTGGAACACACAGGTTGCTTTACATGACCTGATACAGGAATCAAAGTGATTATTTCCTGACTTCTGTAAGTCCATGTCAGTCTCTAGAACTGCCAACTGCACCGTCTCCCTGCTGTCACACGAGGGCAGCGTAAAAAGAATTTATAACCTCTGCAGCAGATTGAGCCTCATTAAACACAATGATTCAGTCTCTGGTGGTCTGCTGCAGCTTCAACGTTCTCAGTGATGAATTTCAAATAAAAACAAGAAGCAGTCAGTGAGTGAAGGTAATCATCTTCTTTGTCAGGGGGATTTGGATCAGTACTATTAATATGAAAAACCCAATGAGACCAATAAAGTCTCAGATAATAGTAACATCTGTGACTTTCACTCTAATGGTTTGTCTGACCTGTGGTACTTTCAGTCCACAAGCCAAAGCATTCTATAAAATATAAATGAGTGAACCACAGTGTGAAGATACCTTATTCATGAGGTGAGCGATGGACTCCATCAGTCGACAGTGTTTCTCAGCCAGGAAGCGGTACCTCCTCTCCTCCTCATTCAAAGCCTCTCGCTGGCTCTCCCTGAGGAAATGCACGTGCCCACTGTTGTCCTGAGGACACACACAGTCAACGCAACATGCAAGGACACAATTACATCATGCTCAGGTGTGCTGATGAGGATAAACACCCACACAGACCTGTCTGGTTCCTCTCCTCCCCTGCCGCTCCAGAACCGCTGCCTGGTTCTGAACCTCCGTCTCGTACTTCATCCTGCTGTCCTGTGAGACCATCCATCCACATCTCATCAGGCACCAAACAGCTCAAGTGTTTTTATCATTTACCATAAAAGCATGAGGTGAGTTTTAATTTCAGGAGAATAAATGAGTAATTCACTCAAAAGACTTCATAGTAGATTACTAATAAAACCTGTCATGTGTAAATGTGGCTGTTATTTGATTTATTTAAGTTGATTTACATTTATAGAGCTGCTCCTTGGTTTAACATAATAATTTGGGAAATTCAGAATGAAATTTCTTAGGTCAAATTTAACACTTTAATTAAACGAAATGAAAAAGTAGAGAAACAGTTGTGTCATCAGCATAAATTATAACTAGAAAGGTGAAGCTGTAGCAGCACCCCCTAGTGGCTGTTCCCACCTCCACATTCTGAACAGCAGGATCTAGAAGTGACGTCTAAAACTCTCAAGGTGAGCTCTGACTGTTGTAGTGTAGTGTAGCCCGGCTCTCACTCACTGATAGGTACTGTTTGTCCAGTCGGATGTTGTTGCTCATCACCTGAAGAACGTCAGCGCTGAAGCGGCTGAACTGAACACGAGACGACAAGTCATTAACCGTGAAGACGTGAGGAAATAAAACACTGGTTTATGGTGGTGTGATGAACTCACCACTCCCTCCAGCTCAGAGGTGACACTCTGCTGGTGTTCTGACATCTGAATGAGGACTTCTCCTGAAAGACAAATTAATGATTAACACGTGGTTCTAAGATTGTTTCATGATACAAACAGAGTTACAGTCAACACAGAACACTCAGCAGCAACAGTTAAAATAAAAATGGATTCAAAGATAACTCCTGGATTGAACACTGGAAGAAATTGACTTATGATCACTAAACACAACATCATGTAATCGATGATCAATAATAAGTGTAAAGACCAGATCCAAGGTGGGGTCTGCACTATACGTGTTGAGAAAAGTTAAGAGTTCATCAGGAATTCTCTAGAACAGCTGCTGGGTTGATCTTTGGCATGAATGTTAAAATCTTCACCAATGATAATCCTGTCAGGTTTAATAGTTGAAGATAAGAAGACTTGAGTGTTTGAGAGGAAAGATGAAGGGCATCAACAAACCAGAATCCCATTATTCATCTGAAACGTTTCATAACGATCGTCTCCTATAAACTGTAGGAACTTAGGAGATCATCTAACACAAAAAGACGTAACATCACACTGAAATCCACAAAAGTGAATTCTCTGAGCAGAGCAGGTCATTTCTAATGTGACTTGTTGGTTGTGTATGCTATGAGGACACTCTGGATTTCTTCCTGGACAAGTCTTGCTCCTTCCACACCTTCAGGTAACATCCTGCATGAGGAAATCCAGAACGCACTGAGATCAGCTCGACTCTGACGTATCTGCTGAATCCACCTGCTGCAGAGCTGGAGAAGTGCCCAGATAGAGCTTCATCTCTCCAGAGTTTACATAGCAGCACGAGAACACGTGTTTCTTTACCAGGGTCTCCAAGATTTCTTCTCTGTCCTCTCCATAGATCTTCTATAGGATCAGGGGATTGGCTGGGCCCTTCTTTGAAACCAGCCGGGTTCCCTTGGCTGTGTTTGGGATCATCAGATCCTAAAACTCATTTCCTGTTTGGATTTGTTCCTTCAGGAGAACTTTTGAGCTGCAGCTGTTTAACTTGTCATCCCTCTGTCAAAGTGAATTTGGGTTAAGTGAGCGGAGAGTGGCCTGCTGCCTGTCGTCATCTATTCTTCATGCAGCATCTGACATCAGATACCATCAGCAAACGTCCAGATGAAAGCACATTCAGATCATAACCAGATGAGTGCTCGTCCACAGCCTTCAGGTTGACTGGACCTGATTTCTACGACTGATCGTGTGAAACAAAAGGCAATAACGTGGTTTCACACACATCAAAGAGTCTGCTTACTCATTATGAGTAATAAAACGCTGCCTGGGGATAAACTTTGATCTCTCTGATACGGAGTGTTGTGTTTAATAAATGACCATAAAGACAAACAGATCACATCCTGGTGAGCTGAGCATGTGCACGAGTTCACACACACACACCCAGAGAGCGCGACGATGCCGTATAGAAAGCCTTCTCTCCGATCTTTGACACAGCGCTGAAGTAGGCCTTGCTGCAGACAGCGAGAGCTGAAACACACAGAAACACACTAATCTCAATATTCAAACTATATTTTTCATGATTTTAGATCTTTTTCCAGCGTTATGGGTGTTTAATATAACGGTTCAACACGCTGACAGCCTGGGAAATTGTTTTTAGTCGAGTGGTTTTCTAGTGGCGTACAGTGGAGGAGAGAGGTGAAAGGTTAACTGAGAGGGGTCACTGCTGATAGCTGATAGCTTCCTGACTCTAGAGGAGTACAGGTCCTGGACGGAGGACAGGGAGGTTCCAGTGATCCTTTATGAAGTCTTAACAGTCCTCTGCAGTCTGTTGTTGACCCAGTCCAGACCATGATGGATTTACAGAGGACTGACTGGACTGTGGTCATGGAAAAGTTACCCAGCAGCTCCTGTGGCAAGTTAACATCCAGAGTTATCATAGTTATCATCATCCTATGATGGGTCTTCCTAATGACTGTGTCTGGAAAACAAATTCACTTAAAACATTTTTACAACTGTTGGACAATCTGGTTTTCTGTCTCGCCAAACCGCAGCATCCTGCACTTCCTTGACTCCTCCATTCATGCACGCTGGAGCATTTTAAAGCAGAACATCCCAGAAGTGAGAGAAGCAGAGAAACAGCCGGATGTTAGCGCTTCAATTTTAGGTAAAAATACCAGAGTCCAAAAAGAAAAACACCTTCTCAGCTAGCAGAAAACAAAAAAGTTTGGACGTAGAAAGAGGAAAAACCAGGGTGAACGTTAGCGTAGCGTTTCAACAGCTGGTGTTTTGCTCTATCTTGTTAATGTAGCAATGCGCGGTCCCATGTTCGGGGGAGGCGTGGCCTAGAGATTATAGCCGATGGGAGGGGTGAGAGCTCTGAGATGTGTTTATGTAAAATAGCTAACTAGCTTGTTTGAAGGTTACAGAGTTTAAGTAAAGAAAAACCCATGATTATCCGAATGTTTAATTTAATTTAAAACAAAGATTTTCACTTTAAACTGTCCCTCAATGTTAGGGACTGTGTGACCGTCTGGTTTGTCTCTGTGTGATGGACTGTGACCTGTCCAGGGTGTCTCTTAAATGGCCTCATCCTAATTTTTATTAAACATCTTAAAGGCTGTGGATAGTCTTTTCTTTATTCTAATTTTATTTAAATGTAATAGCTGTATTAAAGTTAATGACTTGTAAAACAGTTTTAATCCCAGTCACTAACCTCCCTGGTAATAAAAGCTAAAATAATATCCTAAAACTCTTCTTCTCTGAATAAATCCAGATGCGCTCAGCAGATTTCCCCTCCCTTGATCTTTTTGTTTTACCTTTGAACGCCTGGACGTAGCTGTTTCCCAGTGAAACCAGTTTCTGCAGACTGGGGTTGAACTCATCAGTCAAGCTCTGAAAAACACACTCAGAGATTCAATGGATTTTCAAAAGACAGAAAACAGAAAGACTTCATGGTCTGGAATCATCAGCTCTAGTTTAAATTCATGACCTCAAACTCTTACAGCTAATTTCAGTTTTCAGTAAATGAAACTTTTTTGCTTGGCAGAAAATACAGTTAGAGTTAAGCGGAGCCTCTATTATCTGTATCATGTTCTCAGAAATGGACCTGGAGTGTCCTGTTTAATTTGACTCACAGCCAGAGAGCTGCTGACTCAATCTGTTACTTACAGAGTAAATCCCCAAGGTGGAGCGGTGCAGCTGATCGCTATTCATTTCCGACATGTTTACATCTAAAATCCTGCAGCAGTCAGTGAAACCTTTAGAGTGTCGGTGAGCCTGGGAACATCCAGCAGGTGGACGACGGGATCGAAGTGGACGAGGAGCTGTGTGATGGAAACCAACACCACTACGCCCTGAAAGACACAACAGTAAATTATTAAACACAGCTAAACCATAAAAACACCAGCGTGTGCGTGTGTGTGTGTGTGTGTGTGTGTGTGTGTGTGTGTGTGTGTGTGTGTGTGTGTGTGCTACTCTCCATGTTTTATTCAAGCCTTCATCAGAGATCTGCTTTCATAAGAACTCAACTATAAAGAAGTTCTTTTTATTGGTTTTATGAACAAAACATGAATTACATTTTTTAAAGGGTTTTACATTTTTTCTGTTGTTTTATTCAAATATATGGAAATCTACAGTTCCTGAGTGGTCTGCCTCATCTCTGATGGAGATGAATACTGATGGGAGACTGACCGCCTGGTGGACTGGTGCAGTCAGAGAGCTCAGTGAGAGTGGTGGACTTCAGGAGGAACTCAGCCCCCCCCCCTCATATCCAAAACCCAGCAGAGGATGGACTTCCTGCAACAGCTGAAGAAGTTCAACATGTCATCACTACACTGCCTCTTATGTTAAAGATCTCATTTATACCAGTTTACAGTTTTTATATGACATCATCTTATATATTTTAGCAGGAGTTTCAACGTTGTGTTTTTATCCGTTACCCAGTTGTCTGCTGTTCTTTCCAACAGGTCCATGTGAGTGACTCTATAATATAATAAAAGGGACATTAAGAATATCAAGAATAAAAAAACAAAACTGTTTCTTTACCACACATGTCTTTAGGTATTTATTTAAAATATATGATCAAACTTGAGTGATACGTATTAGTTACACCAAGTGTTGGGAGTAACTAGATACAAAATCATTAGTTACTAGAATATATTCCTTTTTTGAGTAACTAGTAATATATTAGCATTACTCTTTTAATGTAGAGTAATACATTACTAGTTACAATTTGAGTAACTTACTAGTTACAACAGCCCCCCCTCCCAAAATACATTTGCCCAGGAGTTAGATAAGACGTGTGTTGCTATGGAAACGGAGCTGAAGAGAATATTTGAAGCCCAGGAGTATCAACAGCTGATGTATGGACTGACATTAATAAAATATGTTTTAGGATTGACTGTAGTTTAATAAAATAATGAGAAAATCACAGTATTTTCTGGCGTCATTCTTGTGGAAAATGTAAATTGATCAGTTACAGTATTTTAGAATGCCGTCACATAAGATATTTTGCCAAAAGTAACTCAAAGTTACTAAAAGTAGTGTAACTTAGTTACTTTTTGGGGACTGTAATATGTAATATAACTATATTACATTTTTTTTGCTGTAACTAGTGATATTAATCTATTACAATTTTAAAGTAACTTACCCAACACTGGTTACACCGTTTTTACTTTTCCAGTAAAAACATTTACAGTTACAGTGTGATAAGTCAGCTCTGTTATTGACCGCTTGGACAATGTGTGGATAAATCATTAAAATATACCAGGATAAATTATTTATATTCCTTCAAAATAAACTGTCCAAATAATCCACTCCTAAACTTCACCTGATTTCACCTAAAATACAAAAAAAAAAAAAAAAGAACAATAATGAATGATTTGCAGGATATTTTACATAAGAGCAAACATTTGCAGATTACTACCTACTGCCCAAATGCACCATTCACGGTCCGATGGCACAGCCAGCGATCTGACGAGCTTCACATCCTGTTGATAAGTGCTCACATGGTCTCTGAAGCTAGTAGACACACCTCCAACACGCACACAGCACCAGTGACACACACCTGCAGCATCTTATACTGTTATCAAACAGAAAGTGCCAACCATGATAAGAAAATTATCTGCTTTTCAAACATTTCATAAACAGAACTGACCCCAAGATGACAGACTTGACCTTAGGGACAATGATGAAGATGGTGGCTGTTATTTTTGTGTGTAGGACCAGTGCTGTGTGAACTGGAGCGGTTCATCACTCCTTCAAAGAAATCAGCTGTGTTTGTTGTTGCAAAAATGTTTGCCAGGTTCAAAACATGAGTCAGAGAGACTGTATTTTTATAAAAATAATTATAGGTAATTTATTTACATATTTTAGTTAAGCCTTACAGCGGATCTACAATCGCAGCACAGATTGAGAGCATTTTTCATAGAGAGCCCTGACCAAAATTCCAAAACCAAATTGTCCCAAACAAAGACAAGCATAACACATTTATAACTCATGGCTTCTGTTACATGAACCAATCATAGCGCACGTTCAGGCACGCCTTCAAACTACTTTTAGCCAATCACCTAGCAGAAAGCACGTGCCTTCCGCATGGACTGGTGATGCAATGTTCCTCCCAGAATGTAATGCTTTGTTAAAATGATCTGTCCTAAAAACATTTCCTGCTGGACAAGGGAAAGACCTTCATCTGTCATTATCATACTAGGTAAATTATCCCTGGCTCGATCTTTGCTTACTTTTCCCGCCAGATTTCAATATCGTCCTTCATAATGAGTCACCAGAGGGGAACAGTTCGTGAGAATGTGTCCTGGACGGTAGTGGACCTGCACACAACAACATGCTGACTCTCATGACAGGATGAAGCTGTTGTGTGTGCGTGTTGATCCCATTCTTGACCCCGCAGATTTGCATGTACACACACACACACACACACTAAGTCACTGTGGCAAAACAGGATGAGTTTCACAACTCTGCCTTAAATGGTCAGTCTTTTCCTCCACTGGTCCTGGGATCCTTTGTGGAAACCTTTTCCTGGAATCATGACTCTGCACTTTTCTGATGGAAACATCTGGTGTTCTGAAGAGTTGTTTACGGAGTTCAACTCTGGGTGAAAGGCCTCACTGGACCTCTATAGTCTCTCTGCATTTTCCCAGCTAATATGTGACATATCATTAAAATCCACAACATGTTCAAGCAGGGAGAGACTAAAAAAAATCAGGAACCATGGGATAAAAACACTCCAGAGCTAGCATATCAACTAGCCACATTAAGGTAGCCTAACCCTCTCGAGGTACGTGACTTTGTGAGACTTCAGGGAACCAGACTGAGACTCAGAAGTTGCAAATGCAGTTTTCTGGATCCAAGCAGCAGATGGTGCTGAGTGACTTCTCTGTAAAGGGTCAGATTAGCACAGACTGGCTCAAGAAAAAGATTTAAAGTTACTTAGTGTGCCTTTAAATTGCCAATCTTTCAAACATAAAAGGCTTTTTGCTCATGTGATATTAACAAATATCTGATTGACAGATATTTTTGTTTTCCACCAAAATTCTTTAATAGATAAATGTCTATAATTAACGTTTAGGGTCAATTAAAGATGGCCACCACAGCTAATCAACATTAGCAAATACGAAAATGGTTGTAAGTCTTATAGATAACGAGTTAAGGTTTATCCCTAACACAGAGATCATGCAGTATTACATGAGATTGATCATAATGTGTTTACAGGATTTGGCTAAAATGTGTCTGTTATCCATCCACCTCATGATAATCAGAGTCAGGACAGACCTTTACTGTGTGCTTTCATTATCCCGTTCCAGCACATGACCCAGTGCTCAGCATGTCCACAGCCAGCCGTCAACCCTCACACATCTCATTTATTATTCCCAGTCTGTAGGCTCTCTTTTCCTCTCACTGGTCAGAGTCAGTGAACTCCTCATGAACCCACTGCAGAGACTGAGATCTGTTCCTTTTTTTTAAAGCCTGTAGAGATGAGATGACACCGTGTTTAATCTGAGACGTGTGAAGAATCCAGACAGGAAGTAGAGCTGTGCACCGATGTAACCTTTAATTGTTCCTCAGAATAAAGACGCTGCAGGAAATAGAGAGATGTGCACAGCAGATGGCACCATAAACTAATAAAACAACAATATTTAATGATCAGCTCTTTCTTTGACTTCTGATTTACAGGAGTTCAGCGCCAAAACAAATTATTATATAACAGTTTGTTGCTTCAGAAGCAAGTAGAATACGTGAACTCAGTGTCTTAATAAATAGTGTTAAACATTCTGGTCAGGCTTTGTATCTGAACTCATCTGTGAACGGCGGTGCTGTTTGGTCGTCACTCAGTTCACTGCAGACCTTTAACAGCTCCTGCAGACTTTACAGAAGAGCAGATCCTTTAAACTGCAGGAGTAAAACCACCAGACTAGAACATTTCTGATGAAACTTTAAAGGATGCAGCTGAGCAGACGGACGATCTGGTCGTTTGTAAACAGCAGTGTTCAGAATTCTGTCACTTTAACTGAACCTGTGAAGCTCAAATGCACAAAGCTTAATGTTCATTAACAAACAAATCTCAGACCATTGCTGTGCTAAAACTTTAAGTTTTATAAAAGAAATTCTTAAATCAGGAGTGAACAGAGTCCTGTGGTTGTATGGACTGAAATACATTATGTTCAAAAACACTCTTTACAGGAGATGTCTCTTCCTAAATCAGGACTCCTGACTTTCAGAATGATTTTAAAATTTGAATAAATTTCCTTTTATTTTCTTTCTGCTTCCTGTCTGTCTGCATTTTCACATCCATTTATAAGGATGAGGGTCCTGTTTTATCAAAATTCACACAATGCAGCACTTCCAGACGTTAAAGCACACATTCCTGACGAAGCACACATTTTTGTATTCATTTAGCTTTATAATTTTGAAGCTTGGAGTGTGAAAACTGACACACTAACACGCAGCCAGCTGAGAGGAAACACAGAAGCAAGAAAAAGCAGGAAGATTATCCTAAATACTACTGGGTCCATGATCAAGTTGCATCAGTGAAAAGAGAACAGACTCATTTTAAAGTATTTTTGCAGACAAATGCATTTCTTTTTACAGAGGAAGAGTAGAAATTCTTCACTAAATAAAACACTTCCACAAAAAGTGTGAAAAGTGTCAAACCGCTGCACTAAAATCCCCAAATCTGCAGATTTCCCTTTTCCTAGAGACTGAAAAAGGCTTGATCAGCAGTAAACATCCATTCACCTTTTTATTGCACATATTACTTCTCAGTGAACAGGAATGATTGACACTGCTACAACGTTCAGCTTTCATTTAGCTCAACGAGCCAAAGAGAGAGAAATCTTTTTTCTGCTATAATTAAGTCTACAGCAGGCTGAGGGAGGAAAAACCTGGAAGAACACACTGAGAGATTCCACCAGTGAGGAGCTGAATACAAATGAGAGAAGTTTAGACATCACCGTCGTTATAAGCCTGTTATGGATTTCTCATCCTCTCGCTCTCGTTTCTGCAGCACTGTTTACAGGCTCTTCTATTCCTGAGACCTTGAGTTTATTCTGCAGCTCACATGTTGGCTGATGCATCTTCCTGCTTTAAATGGCAGCTTTCAGCTCCTGCGACTTATAGAAGTTTGATCTTAAATCCCTCTTGTTTGAGATCAAAACCCCCATTTTAGACAATCTTGAGCTGTTCCAGCTCAAACCAGAGACTTTCTGGTTTCCCACACCTGCCTCGGTCCTCCTGTGAACCTCTTCATTTGATTATTTTCTTGGTTATTATGTGTGTTAATGACAGGGTGTTATGAAACTTTCTCTAGTTGCAGGTGTTTTTCTTGCTGTGACAAACACATTAGGCTCATCAATCTCTTTGTGTGTTCTGCTGTAACGCCTTCCCACAGGAAACAGGAATTATGGCTGTTCATAACTGCACTGGTGGAATGTGCAGATGAGCTAGAGGAGATTAATTCATGCACGACGAAGGCTGAATGACTGATAGGCTGGGCGTATGACATGAAGACACCTGATTTAGCCTTTCTGCTGCAGTCAGTCATGCTTTTTCCTGTCTGTGTGTTTGATTAGCTAAATAGCTCCATGAGTTTATTGGAAGCCACAAAATGACCACCTAATATCTAAGGTATGGAGGAATGATTCTGCCAAAACTGACAATAAAATTTTAATTAAATTTGGAAATAAATAAATGCATACATATATGTTGTAATAATTTATTTCTACATTTGTTTATTAATGCATTAATTTATATGAGCTGTGGTGCAGTGATGTCATGGCTTCATGTCCGCTCTGCAGACTTTCTCCCCAGGCATGCATCCTCCCAGACCAAACAACAGGTCTATTGTCAGACCCATTGGTTTGGATTTATTTTACTATTTCTCACACTTTTCCCCCTCATGTGTATGGGTGTTTCTACTCCTGGCCTAAACCGTGATTGGTCATCTAGGAGAATCCACGTCAACCAATCAGCTCCAAAGAAATTCACACAAATTGTCTGGCTCTGCCCTGGGTTTTCACTGAGTCCAATAGCTTGTGAGAAAATCATTTCCTATTAGGAATTAGTGAATGAACTCAGGCAAATTGTTAACTTTGTTCAGAATAATTCAGTCAGTGATGACTTTATACCAGGGGTACTCAATAGACGCCCGTCAGCCTTCTATTTCTGGCCCCTGAGCCATATAGTGTGTTTCCCAAGCTGTCAATATTTCATACAACCCACTGAGGTCCCTATGAGTCAGTTAAGTTCGAGTCCTTGGTTCCACTCAGTTCAGTTCCCTGTTTTTGTTGTTATCTCTGATAATCCAAACAGAACACATTATAACTATAATAGTACCATAGATAATCAGTGTTGATCAGTTACAGACATGTCATCATTAACACATCATGTGAGATTTTGAAATATTTCACAAGATCTGTAAATATCAAATTTAAACAAAACAACTGTAGAGCCACTAAACTCAACATAATGTGATCTTCATTTTAAAAAATCTGATATGTAATCAATAAATAAAAGTCCCTTCCCTCTGATGGGAGGTGTTTTTAGGACTGGTCTTGGAGTGTTCCCAGTCTGGAGCCTGATCTGGTTCTGTGCTGTGCTCCCGCCCCCTCACTCCCTCTCTGTATTAATAGGCTGGATTCCGCCTGAACAGGAGGACATGCGCGGTGAGGGAGCAGAGGAGGTGTAGTGTGTGTGTGCGTGCGTGCGTGTGTGTGTGTGTGTCCATCATCACTCAATCATGCTGCGAAACTCTAATTTTCTGTCATTTGGAGGAGAAAAGTGAGGCTGTTTCCCTCCTTTAGACCAGTCCTCTCCTCACTTCCCCTGGTGTTGTGGAGCTTTTGGTTTCTTACAGGTAAAAATCGCGTCAGGGTTTTTGTTTTTTGTTTGTTTATTTTTATAAACCCGCTCGCCCCCGCCGCCACCCTGAAGTTCATCGTTGTGATCTTGGCCGCCGGGATGGTGGCCTTCGTCGGAGCTGTGATCTGCATCATCGCGGCCGTCCACACCGGATCCTCCAGGGCCGCGGCAGCGCAGCGGCAGCCCCCAGCCGACAACCACTCGCTGTATCCGGACGCGGCGGCGCAGACGCCCGCCTCTGGGGGCTCCGTGGCCCGAGTCGGAGCCCTAGGAGCTCTCCATGGTTCTGAAACGCCCGACTCGGAGGCGCCCACCTTCAACGGCGGGCTGGATGGGGTCACCGGACTCACCGGGCACGACCCGACGGTCAGCCGGCTCATCTGCACCCCGATCCCCGCCGGGGAGTGCAAATCCAGAAACTTTCAGCAACAAGCGGAGGACCCGTCGCTGTATGCGGGGGAGGACTGGGGGAACCTCCGCACCGCCGCGGACGAGCTCCGGCAGACCGTGCTGCAGCAGAAGGACCAGATTCTGACCGACCAGAGGACCATCAGGGAGCTGGCCGGGAAGCTGTCCGAGTGCGAGAAGGGGGTCGGAGGCAGGACCAGCGCGGAGAGACGCGCACACGCCGCGGGGCTGCGAGCCGGGAAGGAAGCGCGCCTGGAGCGGCTGATGGTGCGGGACAGCCCGGCTTCGGCGGCCGACGGGGTCCACCTGCTCACGGTTGGAGCCGTGAACGACCTGGAGCAGGCGATCATCCAGCTCAAAGACCGCATCGAGAAACTGGAGGTAGGACAACCTAGACCCGCTGAAAACCAGATCAGACCCTAGACCCGCTGAAACCAGATCAGACCCTAGACCCGCTGAAACCAGATCAGACCCTAGACCCGCTGAAACCAGATCAGCCCCTAGACCCGCTGAAACCAGATCAGCCCCTAGACCCGCTGAAAACCAGATCAGACCCTAGACCCGCTGAAAACCAGATCAGCCCCTAGACCCGCTGAAACCAGATCAGACCCTAGACCCGCTGAAAACCAGATCAGCCCCTAGACCCGCTGAAACCAGATCAGACCCTAGACCCGCTGAAACCAGATCAGACCCTAGACCCGCTGAAAACCAGATCAGACCCTAGACCTGCAGCTGAAACCAGATCAGACCCTAGACCCGCTGAAACCAGATCAGACCCTAGACCTGCAGCTGAAACCAGATCAGACCCTAGACCCGCTGAAAACCAGATCAGCAGCTCATTATAGTCCTGCATGGATGCAACAATCACCCAAAGGCTAGGAACTGACATCCGGAAATATAGACTTTTTAATCCCTATGGGCATAAAACTGGATTGTTACTTTAACCTCCACCAAGAACAAACACAGCTAATTTGCATGTTTTTAAATAAATTTGGGGCAATAATGGATCCAATAAAGGACTGTTGGTAATACTAAGGTAACAGTAATCTAAGACTTTTTATTCTAATTTGTTTTAAACAGTTTAATTGTTTAATGTAGGGACTGAAGTTGACCAAAGGGTTAATCTACAGAACTAATCAACTCATGGATCTGATATTGTCAGAAAATGACATTTTCATGTTGATTCTTCTACTAATGTAATAATTGATTGCTTTGGAAAGGTTAGCATCATGCAGGACTGAAATGTCAAAACCAAATGAAAAGCTGTGAGGGGGGTGGGGGGGGGGGTGAGGAGGAGAGTTAATATGAAACATGTAATCTGATGATTTATAACCTCATTTCTGCCCAAAGAAACACATGCATAATTAATGAGGCCTAGTATATTGTTGTTGAGGGAAGCTTTAGGCGTCTGTGGTTATTTTAGTTTTATTTCCAGGTTGTTGTTTTTTTTACTCTTATCAGGAAATAAGCAGTCTAGTTCTTCAAACTCAGTCAGTTCTAGAGAAATTAAGCTAAAAATGTGGTGCTGTGGCTGAAAGTCACCCTCTGAGAACCCACATGTGTTTAAAGCAGAGTCAGCCATCACTTAATCACTGGATGAATTTGATTGAAATCTAGCATTCTGACAAGCAAGAAAAAAAATCCTATGAGCTTTCAAAACAAACAAAAACAACATGGCGGACAACAAGAAACACCTAAACCCCCAATTACTGGATATATATCTACAACTGGAGGCAGCCAGATTCAAGATGGCCACCACAGCTAACCCAAACTTTCCAGGGTTTTTAAGGATTTATTAAAGAAAGCAACACCTGGTGCTTTGTCCTAATTTGGTGACGGAGAGAAAAAAAAATCCAACTTCAAACTGAGTGCAGCTTCCTACAGAATCAGGACAGAGCTGCTAAACCATCCTACAGTTCAACATAAGCTGCAGTAAGCTGTAATATAAAAGATTAAAACTCCATGAAAGTTTAGACCAATGGTTGACAGGAATTCATGGATGATCCTCCTCCCTCGTCGTTCTGTTAACGGTTAGCTCAGCTCAGCAGGACGCCCCCACGGACCAGTTTATGGTATTTTTATCGACTCTGTGGTTATTTTGGGTACAGGAACATTTTCTCCCTTTAAATGTATTTATGTCCACTAAAGGCTCTTCCAAAGACACCACTCTTTGATTTAACCCTCAGGGTTTTGAAGTGAGTTTCTGTGTAAACATTATCAATAATTACTATCATTATGGCTTCCATCAACCTCCGTTTGAAGAAACACTGTTTACATTTAGAGTGAACTGGGAAGAAAATACGGGACAGTTGTATCACAGAAATATATTTATTGAATTTAACTGGAAAACTCTTAAATGAAGCAGTTCTTTCCATTGAGACAACATTCTGGGAAGAGTTGGTCACCAAAATAAAAGAAAGAAGAAGAAACTGCAAACACACAGAGGTGTAATGGACACTTTGTGACTAAACAAGAGCATTTGCACCTGCCATATAAAACCTGTTGCAGCATGAACCAGCTCTCTGAAAATCTAATATAAGTTCCTGCTATTTTGTGCCTCCAACAACTAGTCACATCTAAATAACATGTAATGCTAAATGTATGGAGGTGTAAAGCTCTAATAGCGTCACAGAAACCACCATGTATTTACTCAGTAATAAATGTCTCCTATCTGGTATTTCTACATTTCTAAGATCGACCTTCTATGTTCACTAGTGGAGGAAAGATCTGGTATAACTGTTGCATAAATATCAACAAAGTAAGTAAAAATATAATGTTTAAAACCACTTTGTATCAGATTTATTAGTTTTAGGATGACAGCAGTAAGGTTTGTGTGGTCGTCATCAGTCCTAAACTGTTTCTCCAAATTGAGGCTTATCCAGAGGATGAGGCAGGACTACAACTAAAGACTAAACACACAAAAAAGGACCAAAACTTCAAGAAAACCAAGAAGAGCTCTGGAAGAAATATTACTATACAGGGTAACACGACTTATGGGCAGGCACTGAGAACAGGACGACAGACTGGCTAACATCTGACAGGATCTGGAGAGGGTAATCAGAGGGATGAGGAGCAGCTGAGTGAGTGGACCGAACGAGAAACACCTGTGGAGGAGTGGCAACGGAGACGTGAGAAGGAACAGAGGAAGAAACAGGAAACGTTGTAGGAACATTTCTAGGAAAAGCTACGACTGGGCTTTGAACCAATCAGAAAGCTATGAACCAAAATGGTTCAAAACAAAATCGACAGCACATGGATGTGGATGAACAAAAACAACTGAATTAATCAAACTTTATCAACATTAGAGTCAGAATCTAACAATAATAGCATGAAAACAGCTCTTTTTAATCCATTGTTCTGTTATTTCTTTATTACAATACATGGTAAGGAGTCATAATGTGACATGTAATAAATCTTTCGTCATACACTGAACTAGGCTTTCTAAAAGCAGCTATTACACATTGTTTTCAGTTAGGGATGCTCGATATTGACTTTTTTACTGATATCCGATATTGTCTAACTCTTAATTTCCGATACCGATATAAACCGATACCGATATAAGCGTGGTAGCCCTCATTAAGAAAAAGACAAACACAGTATTTAATGCAAGGTGTGCCAAATAAATAAAAATATCTCAAAAACTATACATTGGATTTGTTATATTTTGACATTTTGGGAGAGAGGAGAAGTAGCTGAACAGTTTGATGTATAACATGTGCATGGTATGTAAAGGTCATGTGTGTCATCATTACAAAATCCGATACCGATATTGCATTTTAATGCCACTATCGGCCGATAATATAGGTAGACCGATAATATCGAACATCCCTATTTTCAGTTGAGGAGAGGTTACATAAAGCTCAAACTCGTTTTTAATAAATTCATCTCCTTCCTCTGCAGACAGACATCAGCCCGTTTCCTCACAACCGCACAGACAGCAGTGCCTCAGAAGTAGAAGAAGAAGACAGCCGTAGCCCAGAGAGGTCAACCCGTCCTGGGCACAGCGCTGCCGCTGACAGGTCCTGGAGAGTGGAGGAGGCGGAGGGGGAGCTGGAGAAAAAGGTGGAGCTGCTGGAGAAAGAGAGAAAAGCCCTGAGGCTGGAAGCCGAGAAACACAGACAGGAAATTGACCAGGGCATCAATAAACTACAACACCGAGTCTCAGGCCTGGAGGAAGGTGAGAAACAAAGGGAAGCGATAGGAGGAAGCACAACGTGTGCCTGCTGTAACACATGTGTTATGATTTATTATAAAACAGATGAGTGACTTCTGACAGACTCATTAATCAAGCAGCTCATTGATAGAAGCTACAAATAAGAATTGGCCTTGGAGGGTTCATTATGAGTTAGCTTTTGAAAAATAATGAATACATTTTGTTTAAAAAAATAGATCATAAAGACTCAATAGCACTGAAAATACCATGGTGTGATCAGAACACTAATCATCCACATCTATGTTACCTTTGTTTCTCCGCTTTTAAAGACACTGCTGGGAATTCCTTCCCAGAAGGCTACAGATTGTCCTTCCCAGCGCGGACCAACTACATGTTCGCTCTGGTGAAGAGCTCCCTCCCGAAGCTACGGGCCTTCACCGCCTGCCTGTGGCTGTGGCCTGTGGGGGGAGGGATCGGGACCCCCCTGTCCTACGCCGTTCCAGAACAACCAAATGAACTGGTGCTCCTGCAGGGTCTGCACACCCCCACTGAGATGCTCATCAACGATAAGGTCAGTATGACAAAATTCATCAACAGGTTGCTTTTCTTTAGTGTGCACACTTTTAGCACATGCACCTCATTTTGCACTCCCAGCCAAACAGCATCAGTGCAGTCTGAGGCTCTTGAAGGAAAATGTTGATTAGATTTAGTCATTTTAGTCATGTCTTTATGTGATCGTTTTAGTCAGTTTTAGTTTAAAGATCAGTTAACAAAGTGATTTAAGTCAATAAGATGGAAATTAGAATCACATCGATCAATTCAAAAGTGAGCTGCTCACTGAAAGCTCCTCCCCTGGGTCTGAAGTGGACCTGGCTGGACTGATCATCGGGTCCCAGTGGGTCTGTAACTACTGTATAGGCTGGTCCGGACCAGGACCGTAGCTGCTTCCTGTTGACCAGAAGCCTGCGCCCTCTGCTGGTTTGGTCGTGTAATGACCCCAAAAAACTAGGCCGGGATTAAAAGGCGACCCCCCCCTTTTCACATTATTGTCAGTTAGTAAAACCTCATCTTATTTTCGGGTCAATAACCAAAGTATTCACGCAACACTATAAGTATTAGTCTAACGTTTGACCATACTGTTACTGTTTAATGGATAAAATCACTAATCAGGACTTAAAGCTCGTTAGCTTAGCATTAGCTCATCAGCTGCATTTTTAGTAATCCCCAGACCATCACACTACCACCACCATGTTGGGCTGTTAGTGTGAAGTCTTTTCTGAAACACAGTGTTAGTTTAACTCCAGATGTAAACGGACACACATCTTCCAGAAAGTTCCAGATGTTGAAATGTGTTTACTGATCTAAAAACATGAGACAACAAAGCAAAAGCAGAAGAAATCTGTAAGAGTATTCACAACGCTGTGAATAAACAGATTTATTAGTCAAAGATATATAAGACATGACCTTTTTCCTTATCAGAGTCGACCCTTTCTGACTTTTTAACATTTTTAGGTCATTTAAAAAACATAGTAAACCTTAATTAGGATTTCTAATGAATATTTAAGAAGGAAAGGTGTTTAACATCACATTAGACAAGCTAAATAATCTTGTCGATGAAAGATTAAAATTGCACTGTGACAGCTTTCCCCGGTGATGTAGAGCAGTGCTATAGTACCTGGTATTATTCATTATGGTAATGTATTCATGGAGGAAAGCGTAGCACGCTTCCAGGTAGCAGAATCGATTTAGGGCAGAGAAAATGTTCTGTAACAGCTGATTTAGACCCAGAATACTAACTGAGAAACAATGTCAAAAACATACAAACTTTTGTGTCATAGTCCCTCATTTGGTTTGTATCCTAATTATTTTTTACCTTAATAGTTGCCTGATGAATATAACTTTGTCAGAAAACCTATAAAACTGCCTTATTTAGTTATACTTTCCATTTCCTAGGTGGCCCAGTTGCCTCTGAACTTCTCTCGAGGAATCTGGCAGCACATCTGTGTGAGCTGGACCCAGAAGGGGGGAGTGTGGCAGGCCTATCAGGGGGGGAGGCTGAGGGGGGAGGGTACCGGCCTGGCTGCTGGACATCACATCAGACCTGGAGGAGTGCTCGTACTGGGCCAGGAGCAGGTGAGGAAGTAACAAAAGATTTCACGTAAACACAAAAATGCGTTGTAGAAAATACATTCTGCTACGAGTTTGTCCTTTTGCTGTCGTTACATTTATTTTTTTAAATAGTCCAAGCAAATGACAGCTGTTTAATTCCTCTCCAGGATTCAGTGGGTGGAGGTTTTGACTCAACGCAGGCCTTGGTTGGAGAACTCTCTCAGGTGGGCCTTTGGGATCGGGTTCTGCCTCCTGCTCAGATCGCCAGCTTGGCTCAATGCGGCAGAGTAACCAAGGGTATCGTGACCCCCTGGACCGAGAGGGGGGTGGAAGTTTACGGCGGAGCTACCAAAGACCCAGGGGAGCCTTGTAGTAAACACAGGAAGAGCTCTCATTGACTGATGAAGATGGCATATTCATCTGGCCAGTATTAATGCTGATTCAGGTCATTCTAAACACACACACACACACAAGCAGACGTTGTGAGGGATGAGGAGGTAACTATTGGGGGAAATATGTGGGGTCAGCAGAGACTTTTAATACTTTTTAATAACCCTGCAGATGGAGGGCTACAGGAGAAGCACAACGCAAGTCGAATTGTTGATAGTTTAGCATATTTCAAAGTTAAAGTACCTCAAAGTGAAGTGGTTCATGAGGTCCCACTCATTACAAATAGCTAGGTGAAATTTAAAAACTGCACACCAAACAAAAGCTCTGCTCTTGGGAGGTTAAATGCAGCTGATTGGTTCTTTAGTTTTGGTCTGTTTGCACATCATAGCGAGATTCACCTTTTCCTCTCTGGTCCTCCAAACCAAACTGGTCATTTTACTGCAGGTTGCACTGCATTTTCAAAAAAATCCAAACTATTCCTCAAATCTTCTGCCAGCTAGCTACAAAGCAAAAAAGAGATATGCTAGCAGCGATGTTGTCTTGGTGGTTAGCTAACCGGAGTTAGCTAGTATCTTAATTGTTTAGAGATGTATAAATATGTTCAAAAACACTTTTTATACAGCTTTGAATGTATTTGTTTAGCATGTTGTAACATCTGTTAGGTTATCTAAATGATTTCCAGGCCCAGACATGAAGCTAACCTATAAAAATCACAAGAATTAGAATGTTGAATGTGCTGCCTTTTTAAAAAATGCACATCAGCAAACAAGTTATTCAGATTGTCACCAGTTTAGCATTGTTTTTAGTTCACGTTTATTACAAATATCTAATGAAGCTAGCTTCATTAGCTTAGCATCCATTTGTTTTTCAAGTGAGATTGCTGAAATGTTAAAACTTCTCCTTTTAACTGCTGAGGTTATTGATCAGTGTCAAAACTATTTCAGCAGAAAACAATAGCTACTGTGTTTAAATCACCTCAAACAGCCGAGCTGAATTCTGTTGTTTTCAGACGGGACAGAGTTCTAAATAAAAGGCTAAAACAGGCAGATCTCTCCACATGTGCAGAGAGGTTGGAGTGGAATCAGTTACCGACTGTGACAGCTTTAGAGTTTAGAGTCAAGGTAAGGTGATGAAAGTGGTGGGAATATTAACTAGCAGCTGGCAGCCTGGAGAAGATGATGAAAGAGAAAGGAAAAGGAAGAAAGGATACCTGTTATGAGTGATGCTACATTGTTTTCACCTCTGCATGATGTAATTGTATGCTTTAAATGTTATGCCACAGTAGTGTGTGTCACAAAGTAGGACTGTGCATCTTGCATTCTTGCAGAGTGGCTGTTTCGTGCTTGGTTTTTTATGTGGAGGTCTTGTTTCTGGGTTGATTTGATGCATTTCCTCTTGACTTGATAAGCTTTTGCTCCAGACGTGACCAGATCAAAAATATATGTAATGACAGAATGTTTAATCTCATACTTTACTTTAGATTAATCCAGGCGATGTTAAAATCATTAAATGTATCTAAGACTTTGGCACAAAATGTTCAGCCTGATGATTTAACTCGCTAACCTTTACTTCAACACATTCCATGCATGAGTTATTCTGTGTAAAACAAGCCTGGCTGGATGCTTTAAAATGAACCACTACAGGGTTGTCTGCACTACTTGGAAATTCCGTTTTAACGTATCAAAATACAGAGAAAGAATAATCTCATGGTGCACTGAATTTGTGAATCAATTTGTTCTCGGAAGTTCAGATTCTGACTTGTAAAGATGTCCTCAATATTCAACATGACTGCCCTTGAATGAAAGGAACATTCAAAGTCAACTTTATTAGTTTGTATCTCATTAAATTGGTCACACCTGTACTGTCTGTATTAGATGCTGCAGTGTTTAAATCAGTGGTGTCCAGTCCTGGTCCTTGAGAACCAATATCTTGCATGCCTTAGTTGTTTCCCTGCTCTAAACACCTGATTCAGTGGTTAAATGGTCTGTTCTGTCTGCCATCAAGCTCTGCAGAAGCCCTTTAATCACCCACTAACTAAAACCAGGTGTGTTGCAGCAGAAAAACCTCTAAATATGCAGGATGGTGGCCCTCAAGGACCAAGACCACTGGTTTAAATGCATAGAATGCAGACATGGATTTATCCATTTGTAGTGCTGCCAATTAGCCTGGTTACAGGGCACAACAATTAGCAAAAAGTATGTTTTCTTATTTGAAGCTGGAATACGTAAAAGCTGAATGACGCAAAAACCAACATTATTGTTGGTGGTTTCTAGTTTGCTATGCCATTGCTCCTCAGAAGCTTAAGTCCACACACAGGTCTCCCTATTGGAAAGCATGAAAATACATTATTCTCACCAGAGAAACTTTTTGCATTTAGATTTTTAAAAATATCTGGACTAGTGTAGAGGAGACCTTTTAATAATGAGACCTGTAAAAGTTTGAAAGCTCAAATGAATATCGTCAAGGTTTTAGAAATACTTGACCTCAGTTGCATGAACAACATGTCCTTGGTGAAAGTGGCTGTCAGGATGTTAGCACTATCATCCAGTTTATTATCCTGGTGAAGAATTCTCACTGGAAGTCATTTTGAGCTATTTAAGCATCTCTGAGTTCCCCGGTGATTTCTTGGGCCCAGATGGTTTAATGAAACATTTAACTATTCTAGCATATTACTGGAAACTTCTGCTCTGTGCCATCAGAATGATTTAAACTCGTCATCTTGTTGTGCCTATAGTGTCTTCTATGATGTGTTGATGTTGGATGTGATGCTTACTTTTTTGGGCTCCACATTATTTGCTCTATGTGTCATTGTTCTTGTTGGTTGCATAAATGCTGTTTGTCCACGTCTTGTATGGTGTTGTAGTGTTCTGAATATGTAAAAAACTTTATTAAAGTTCAAATTTTCAGAAAGAAAGTCTGATGATTTTGTCTAAAAGCCTCAAAAAGAGCAGAAATGTAGGAGAACTTGTGAGCTGCTGTTTATTTTTGATACAATTTTGGGAATAAATCTAGATGCATGTGTCTATTACATGTTTGAGCCAAAAAAAAAATCATTTCAATGATTAGAAAGTAATTGTTTCTTTAGTTTTCAGTAAAAACACCAGTGGATCTCCCATACAACACTTCTTTCTGCATCTGACTCTTCTTCTGCTGCCGTTCCTTATGTTTGGTGCTATAATTAGACAGCACCTCCTACTGTTCAAAGGGAGAACTGCAGCAGCGCAGGTGAAACATTTTTCGATTAGCACTAAACAATATTTCTATGAATTTTTCTGTGATTTATGCATAAAAATGTCTCGCTACCTAATCAAAGCTCTGTTTTGTCAGATTGTTTAGCATCAAATCTCAATGTGTTGAACTTTTGATTAATTTCTGATGCTTGTTGAATCTGTTGAACCTGCTCGTGTCTTTAATAAACTTTAATAAACCAAACTCTTGGCGGCGTATCGAGATGCATAACGACCACAGAAGCCTGAAGTTTTACCAGCAAATCTCACCTTATTGGTTTTTCTCCTTTTTCTGACCAAAGTTTAAACATTTATGTCCTCTAAAAAGCTATCCTGCATCGATGAAGCTCTTGCTAGTTTCTCAGTATTTTCCTGTTTCCATCCTGCCTTAATGCATTGTTTAAAAACCACCTGCTCTTTTCCTAAAACACACATTCCTAAACTAGTATTCCTTCTGTCTTATTTCGGTGGAGAAAGACTTGTTTCCTGGCACAAAAGAAAAGGCCCACATAGCACGAGGCTCTAAGCTGCTGACAGGAATCTGTCATTTTTACTGATTCACGGGGGAACTGTGAGCAAATACCGTGAAGTGACTGAAGAGGTGACAAATTTCACACCTTCAGACTTTAGAGTAATTAACAGAATGTTCCACACAGTGAAAGGCATCAAAATCTGCTACTCAGCGTCAGTCTGGATAGCTATTCCAGTGTCCATCCATCCATCCATCTTCTGTAGCCGCTTAATCCTCCACAGAGGGTCGCGGGAGAGCCGGTGCCTATCTCCAGCGGTCAAGGGGCGAGAGGCGGGGGACACCCTGGACAGGTCGCCAGTCCATCGCAGGCTATTCCAGTGTGTTTAAGACATTTATATCTATTAGAGAAACTACCAATATATATTAAACATTATGAAGGCAGTTATTGCTGTAACACTGAATTCTAAGCAAAAATTTCCAAGGGGACAAACAAATAAATGTATCATATTTGTACTGGTTCACACTGGATTTGTTGTTTTACACAGTTTAGCTGTTCATACTGCCATCTAGTGGTCAATCAAACCACAGAGATTGTTTTTTTTTGTATAGTTGTTCAAAACATAGTCAGGGTTTGCACAGGCGTGAATGCGTGGCCAAAATAATGCACGCACATCATTTCCTTTGCAAAGACGCTTAGCGTACCAGTATGTCCCCACTGCAGCACACTGCCCTAGACACACACTCTGCTGGTGCCACAATGGATCTCTCTCCAGCAGGTTCTGTTTACACATGGAGAGTACCAAACGTCTGGTATTCACTTGCCTGATTTAAAGAATGTTGTGCACCCTGGATGACTGAGACTCCAGTGTGAGCAGTCTACGGTTCTAAAGTGACCTGCAGAATGTGTCATACTCTACATGTTGTGTGTACGCTGCGTGCGTGCTGTCTGTATGGACATAAATATGGGTGCTACATGTTAGCGTGTTCTAAAGTCAGAACTGACACAAAACAGTGAAACATCAAAGCTTGTTGCAGACATTGTGTTACATGTTTCTGCACCTCCTCTGATTTGTTCCGTCCTTCATGTGTTGCTGACATAAAAGATGCCTGAAATGCAACTTGACCGTTCCGACTGAGGTCACTATATGAAAACATCAGATGAAAGTGACCTGGGTTAAACTTGTATTAAAACATCAGATTAGTGTTGATTCAGCCTGTAGCCATGTTGTATCATTTTACATTGTGTCACGTGTTACTGTACCACACTGTAATACACCATCAGATTGTATTAAATCAGTGCAGTGGTTCCCAAAGCTGGGTCATGAAACACGAGTAAATAATTCCTAATGAAACATTTTCACTGTATGGAGGAAAAAGCTCAAAGCTCATATTGATAAAGTATTAGTATTTATGTTTTTATTTTGGATTGTTTAATTGGCTTTATTAGTTGTCAAATGTACTTTTTTTTTAAGTTTTAAGTGCTTTAATTTATATTTTATTTAGAACCGTGGAGGACTGTTCATTCTGTCTCATCATGATGCAAAACAGAACTTAGTCTACGTTTAAAATAGACAAACAGCTGCTGTTTGAGCTGGTATAGACATGTTTATCCTACATTTACAGTCTGATATGAACAACCACAAAAAGATTCAATCTAAGAAACAAAGTTAACAATGTGGTCTAAAGTAAGGCTTCACTTTCTGGAAAAACTAAAAAGATCAAACAAATAAAATAACATTTATTAGGAGCAATCTAAAAAATCAGGTTAAAACTTTTTTAAATAAATTATGAAACTATTTCTAAATCATTAGAACATACAACTATAATATATTTCTGTGTAATTAAAATGTTTCCGTTGTTATTTTGATCATCTTATGCTGAATCTTCTACGTTACCGACGTCTATAGGAGCGTTTGAACCAACGTGTCCCGCCCTGTGTGTTGGTTTGTGTTGTGCGTCAGCTGTAGTGTATTTCTGACATAAAGAACTGGATGTCAGATGTTCGTTTGACATTTCTCAGAAAGTTGTAAAAAAAGGAAGAAAAATCAAGTTAATGTTTTCTTCTTGAGGGTTAGAAATGTGAAAAATGAACTCTGCTGTTTTCCTTTCTGAAATGTGGCATTACAGGACGGATAAGCTGGCTGCAGCGAGGTTTTAACCTTTGACCTTTCAGCTGCTGTTAAACCTCCATGACTGTCAGGCTGACCATCTTTAATGTTCGACACGTATCATCCACATGGATTACCGTCTCCCGTCTGATCATTAATCAGGAGCAGCAGTAGCGTTTGTCCCCCCCCTCCCCCCCGCTCCCAGAGGCTAGCTTCCTGCCATCAGCATGTGAGCGACTAACATAAAGCGCTTTGTAGTCCATGACTTTGTAGAAAAGTACTATAAAAACGCAGAACGTTTCCATAATGCTCAATAGGAGTGGGCAGGTTACAGGTTTTCTTATTTCACGCCACTCGTTATGAAACAGCCCGTTTGTTCTGCAGCGCGGTCGGCGCTCATCTCGTCTTTGATGAACTGTGTTTAAGATTCCTTCACAGTAAATTAGAGCGCTTCAGAGATATCAACCCCTCCCCCTCTTAGCTGAAGCAGTTCTTTTCTCCCCTTGATCACGCCTCAGCTCTGAGAAGTGACTGTTGATTACAAATAAACCTCTACACTGTGAGGATTACACTTCAAAGAGCAGCTATTCACTAACAACCAGAGGATCTGTTGACAGAGCCTTGAAAAACAAGTCACTTTTAGTACAAATCATCCTAAAACTGAACGTTTCCGTTAGGGATAAAAGCTTCACTTCAAGGTTTCTAAAAAAAACAACCAATCCAAGGAGGCTGGTGTATTCTGTTTAACACTGGCTCTAAATTACTTTAACTGTGAGTTCTTATTTCAAGTATTTCAGTTCTTCCTGCTTCTGCCAATACCCTGATTGAACTTCTCTCTAACAGAGTTCTGGACACAAACTGAATGGCGGCCATTTCAGCAGGAATGCATGAATGAAGGTGTGTTTTACTTTTCTCTGTGCTCATGTTTTAGATGCAACTCAAATCTACAATGTTCACTCACAATTTATTGTTTTTGGTATGTTTTGATGTTTAACAGACTACATGGCTTAGATCACAGCTATAAAAGCTTATGTAGAGATACATGCATGAAATATAAAGTCAGTCACAACATTGGAAAAATAACACCTAAAACAGGCGAATCAAGCAGCTGCAGGTCAGATCATACTTTACCAAAAAATGTTTACTCATTTAGCAGATGTTTCATCCAAAGCAACTTACAGTAGCTGTCCAGGTTTAGAGCAGCGTTCATTTTATCCATTTAACATGTTTATGTTGGTGTTTTGTTTTTATAAATTCCAACATATCTGTTACTCGTTTAGACTCTTTACAACTATTTTCTAAATAAACTTAATATCTATTGTCCATCTATTATCAAAGCAGCTTGTTGTTTTCATCCTTTTTCTGACTGAGGTAGGTAATCTACGTGGTAAAGTGCCAGAACCAGTAGATCCTCCTCTCTATGGTCCAGATTCCCACAGAGGGTCCATCTGGACAGGAACAGGCTCTTCCTCCACTCCTTATCACCCACTACCCACCCTCCCCCTCTTGTTCTGTAACACAGTGCTTGTTCAGACGCAGCCACGAGGCAAACCACAGCAAAACAACTCGACCTCAGGGTTCCCTCTGAGGCCAGTTTATTAAATATATCGCGTTTAGAAGTTGACTGATTTTGGAGTTTTAATGCTGATCTTTAGAAACTGAAGTCAATATATGAAAATAATATTTCTGTATTTTTGCTTTGATGAATAAATAAAACAAAATACAGCATGTATACATGTTGTAATAAAATATAGATTAGATTAGATATTAGATTAGATTAGAATAGATTAGATACTTTTGTTGTCACTGTAGACAAGACAATGAAATTACAGTTGCCCATCCAGTGGAATTAAATCATCATAAAAACATTATAAACAACATAAATTATAATAAACATCAAAAATATTTGATACACTAGTTTCTTAGAGCTCTACCTCTGTAGCAGGTTTGGTATATTCCTCAATATCCTGCTGTATCAAACTATGTCCCCCTGCTGGAGAATCAAAATACTACAGGTGTTAAATATTTTCCTCTTGAGATTTCCAGTTTAATTTTGTAATTTTGAAATATTCAAAATGATTAAAAAAATAATATTAATCCTAACTAGAAAAGCTGCATTTCTTGCAAAAATGCAGAGTTTGAATGCTGAGAGCTGAATGAGACAGCTGAAATTGTCCAAAACCAGCTGAATGAAGCTCAAATGAGCGGAAAGTTAGCGAAACTTTAAATATTTGCTGAAAATTTTGATTTGTTGAAGTTTAATTTAGCTTAAAGTTATTAAATTTGAACTATTAGGTTTAAAAATATTTGAACTGTTGAATTTAATTTTTTAAGCTGCTGAAAAAAACTTTAATTCAGCTGTAAAGATTGGATAAACCTGTGGAAATAACTTAAAAACTGATTAATAGCTTAATCTAAGCTGAACTGTGTAAGGACAGTTAAATCAGTATAAGACAGACTGAGAAACAGCTGAATCTAAAGTTTAAGTTGGCAAAAAAAAAAAACTGCTACACCCTCTGAAAAATTGTTAAAAACTGAAATTAAGTTCCACATAAGCTAAACTGAAAAAAGTCACTGAAAGCCAGGAAGAGATGAACCAGTTAAAACTGGCTGAAACCTGATGTAATGAAGATCAATTTTAGCTAAAATAAAGTAGAAATGTCATAAAAAGCAGAATACCTGATTTGTTGACATTTAAGAGTTGAAATTTGTTAAAAAAGTGCAATTTAGATGAAAAGATTGCTTGAACATTCAAAAGGTTAGCAACATAAAAAATAGCAAAAGGCAATAACTTGCAAAAGAGTTTACACCAGCAAAAAAAGTCAAAAATCTAGCAACACCTTAAAAAGAATGGCTAAATAGTACAAGATTAGCTAAACAGTACAGTGTAAGAAAGACATTAAAGCGGCTCTCTGGAGCATTTTTCTCTGTATCAAAGTTTTCTAAATGTTTTAAATGATATTTCAGGTCTAAACTATGATCTTTGTGATGAGTTCCACAACATCTGTCATTCTGATGAAGACCCTCCTTCCTCCTAGAGACCCCTTTCCATTTTTTCTTGCCGCCGACATTTTTCAGCCAATGAAATTCAAATGTCTGCATTCTCTCAACATGCACGCGCATCGACCAAACCTGTACCAGTAGGGGGCGCTGTCGTACAGGACGCTCCGTGTGTTTCTCTGCCGTCTCAGCCGTTCACTGAGGACTCACGGCTCATTTCTACTAAAAACCTACCCATTCTCCAGCTAAAGATGGATTTATTTTTATTTTTAAACCTTTCACCTCACAGAATGGCAAGGCTTGACAGGATTACGCGTTTATTTTGGTCAGAAAGTTCATCCAGGGCCGAGTCAAGTTCAGCTTCAGAGTCCAGCAGCAGCTCTCTGCTAACAGAGCTAATATCAGAAGCAGCAGGGACAGAGAGGGCTCATCAGACCCTCGTAGTGTTGTTGGAATAAGATTGTGAACTGTGAGTGATTAAACCCTACACACTGAGCTGTACAGTTCATGTCCGAAGGATATGCGCCGCGTGCACGCGCGCACACGCGACCGGACGTGCGTGTCGAGATGTTTTGAGGAGGAGCCTTTGGACGCTAGATTCAAAAACTGCTCTCCTGATGAAATCCTCCGGAGTGCCGCTTTAACAGGTAACCAGTGCAGAGACCTCAGAATAGGAGTGATGTCATCTTTTCTGTTTGCTCCAGTGAGGAGCCTCGCTGCAGAGTTCTGGACCAGCTGAAGGCGGTCCTACACACAGATCTTTAGTTTTACTGACATTAAGTTTTAGGTAGGAATTGTCACACCGCTCGACAAAGTCTTCCACCACCTGACCCGGTGAGTTGTCCTCTCCCTTCAACAGGCTGACAATAACTGTGTCATCTGCAAACTTTAGAATGTGTCATCCTGTGTGATGACTCTGGCAGTATACAAGATATACAATAAAGGAGAGAGAACGCAACCCTGAGGAGAAACCGTGGAGGAAAAAGCCTCATAAGACATGGAACCATTCACCCGGACAATGTGATCGGTCGACAAGAAAATCTAAAACGCATCCAACAGCAGCTGGACTTAGGTTAAAATGAGTCAATAATTTATCAGCTAAAATGTGGGGCTGGATTGTGTTAAAAGCAGATGAAAAGTCTAAAAACAGTAAATGAGCATAAGAACCGAGGCCATCAGTGTGTTTAAGAGTTAGGTTAAGAAGAGTTAAAACTGCATCTTCAACCCCTCTGTCACTCCGGTAGGCAAACTGGAAAGGATCTTAGACCCAGTTCTGGTTCTGGTTTTTGGTTCTGGTCCTGGATCTGACCTAGGTTCTGGCTTAGGACCCATTTCTGCTTCTAGTCCTGGTTCTAGACTCTGTTCTAGTACTGGTTCTGGGTATGGTCAGGTCCTGGGCATGGACCCAGTTTTAGTCCTGTTCCAGGTTGAAGTCCAGGTTCTGGTCCTGGTCCAGGTCCTGGATGTTGTTGTGGCTCTGGTCCCTACTCTGATCCTGGTCCTGCATCAGTCATTTCCAGGTTCAAACCAGTGGAACTCTGTCCCTTTGATCTGTTCAGTGGTTATAAAGGCTAACGAGCTGATGATGATGATGTGACGAAGATGATGGACACCTGTGACACTGTTAAAATACAGCAGGAAAAGGCAAGTTGTAGGGCTCGAACAAATCACTGTCTTTAGGAAACCGTTTGACCAATTTAAAAAATTTAAAATCCGTGAGTGACAGCAGGCGTTAAGTCTCAATTTTTGTACACCTACGTTAATATTTGAAGGAGATATGATGATAGAAAAACCATGTTTCGTTCAGAAACTTCTAGAAATCTCATGAGGCATTTAACATAGGAAATAGACTGAAAATGAGCTGACTTCTCCTGGCTTTGAGGTGATTTATGAACGAGCCATAATACCTATGGCCCAAACAAGCAGATATTCTGAAAGTAGACAAAAATCCCTACATTTTAATGTATAATTGGTTGATGTTCTTTACACTGAGTGACAGTAGTTACAGTTTGAAAGAAAAATTTATCCTAATCCAAAATGTGCTGTCAGTTAGAGGGCAGTGATGACATCACTAGAGTAGGAGAGACGTTTGAGATTCACGATCCACCTCCGAACAAAGTTGTCCTGCTCCCACAATTTTCACAGCACATGTATGAATTATACCTCACTGATTAGAAATTTTTGTTAGCTTTCAGAAAGTGTAACTCTGATGTCTGTGTGACTTACGGTTATCTCACAAATCGACCTAGTTGGCCCAGAACCTGCCTTTCTGCTCCTATCTTTTTCATTATATCTTTGATGATTTTTTTTGTCTGACGTCTGAAATGTTCCTCAAGTTTAACTCGTCATTTCTCAGGATTGGTAAAAGATATAAAAAAGCTTAATCATACGGTAATAGTTGAATGTCTTGAGAGTTGTTTAAAAGTTGAATGAAGTTTCTAGGTTGAAGTATGCTGAAGTAGTTAAACTTGGAAAAAGAGTGGATTTATTAGGACATTTTGATGAATTTGAAGAATTTCAATGTATTTCAATGGGCTGCAAAAAAAGATGAATACTTTGAAAAGTTTAAAAGATATCAATAAGAAAAGTCATAGCCGGCATGTCCTGAACAAGCTGAACGATTTGAGGTATAATTTGTTGAAATCGGTTGAAAATTGCAGAAGAAGAAGCGAGCCAAAGATCGTACAGGAGGAACTCAATAGTTTGAATGCATTGACATGCATTCAAACCAATTAAAGAGAAACAGGAAAACAATAGTTTGAATGCTTACTCAGCATTCAAACCAATTAAATGCCCTTTATAATTGGTTGACCTGCTACCTGATGATGGATGGATGGATGGATGATGAATGGATGGATGGATGATGGATGATGGATGATGGATGGATGGATGGATGGATGATGGATGGATGGATGGATGATGGATGGATGGATGATGGATGGATGGATGATGGATGGATGGATGATGGATGGATGGATGATGGATGCATGGATGATTGATAGATCATGGATGGACTCAAAGTTCTGTTTGAATACAACAGAAACAGAAAACAATTAAAGTACTTTCTAAAGTTTTTTGCTGACATGAAAAAACATGTTCTTGATTTTCTCCAAGCTCAGCTTAGTGTTGAACATTTAAATGGAACCAACACTCGATCCAGCAGAGTAATAAAGTCTATTCCTGCCAGTTCACACAGTCACTACACATCCTCATTAATAATAGCATCATGTTTTCATAGATTTGATCATCTTCATCCTATGAGCATCATCACCTTTAAACTGTGACCTAAAGGACTGTGGAATGACTTCATAGAAGCGTTTTCCTGCCATTAGTTAGGTAAAGCTCTTGGTCCATGATGGTTGACTGAAATCTAGCCTACAGTTGAGGCATATAAGTGCATCAGTGTTTTTCCTCTACTATGTTGTGCAATGTGCATCCTGCAGGCAGCTTTGCTTTCTCACTAAAACCAGGAGCGGACCAGAGATTTAAAACATCGTAGGAGGATGAACGAGAGAAACATCATGAATAGGGAAGTGAGGAAACAAGTGCAGAGTGATAAAACCAAAGCAGCGAGTAGAACGGCATATAGACACACACACAAACTTCACTTCTTTTATAGTACTCCCTTTATTGCCTATTAATAGATTATAAAAAGGTTAAGATCTGTTTAAAGTGAACACACGCTCCTGTTCAGAATCAGTTATCTGCAGCGTTCACAGTGATCTTCAAAGCACACACTTTAGTCTTTTTGATTACAGCCTGATCTGGAGAATATTACTAAATACTTCCCCTCTCTCTCTTCTAGCTCTTAGCTTATTTTATAGTCTGGATTTGCAAATTCATGCACAGACACACACACACAGCCCACGTCTTCAGCCAGACTTCACGCTCTCAGTCTCAGCGACGCTCAGCAATCAGGAATCACGAGTGAATTTTAGCAACATGACAATTATTCAGCTCTGTGAATCATGAGGTTAGAATATAAAGAAACACTTCTCATCGCTTTGTTTTATAGTATTGATGTCTACGCCGATGACACACAACTATTTGTAACCAGAGTCAATGAATATCTTCTAGTTTTTTAACTTAAATTAGATTTAGATGAAAAATCTAATCTGCTCCATCTTTGCATCATGCTGACAGACTAATGATGTGTTCCAACCATCAGGCATGTTTCTATAAAAGCCTGATGGTTTGGCCCTGTTGTCCTCGCTGAACCAGCCTCCAGATTACAGACGATTTTAGATTCTTCCTTTAATTCACCAGGTTTTGGATGGACTCAGGGAGAAAGAAGTAATGCCTCCTCAGAGAATCAACATCTAACTGAGGAAGACCAAAACTAACTAACTTGGTTCATTTAAACGAAGAAACTTTGAATCATTTCTTTCGTAACAATCGTTTTTGTTAGGAATCCATGAAACAGCAAACGTTTTTGACACCTTCTCAGCAATAAAGGAAAAAACTTAATGTAAAAAATGCAAGCACAGCTGTTAAAGGATCGTATTATTTCTCTTTCCTACAAGGTCACCATCCTCACAGGCGGTTTCATGTCTCAGTAAGCAATCTGTCCTTAAAGCAGACTTATTGCTTTCTCCAGACCACCTGGGGCTATAAGGGGTGAAAACCTGTAACCTCTCCCATATCGCCATGGAAATAGTCCTGCTTTATAGTTCACTAATGGAGCTCAGCTGGTAAATAAACCCTCAGGACCAGAAAATCCCTGAATAGAATACATCAAGAACCTAAAGCAGTAGGGTAAAGAAATATGTCTGAAACTAGAAGAAAGCAAAAGTCTGAAAAGGTGACTTTAGTTTATAAAAGCTTTAGTTTGTAGAAAAACAAGAACTGTATAAAAATAAGGTCCTGATGTCCAGATTGGTACTTTTAATTATTTGTTTTTATGCATAAAAGCAAGCGTTAAAAAGTGACTTCATATCAAGCTGCATCCTTGATCTTGTGCAGAATCAAATGAGCAATTATCTTCATTCTCTGCAAGTTGCCTTGATGTGTTTCCCTTTGGCTGCTGGCAAAATGCTAACTAAACCACCACCACACCACAGAGTATAAATTGTGTTGCTTTGTGATCTCAGAGGATCTGGACATCTCTTTATTTATTTGATCATTCATTATCTGCTTGGTGGCACAATTACAACAGAATAATGCTGAGGAGACCTAGCTTCTGAGGAGGATAGAGAATAGGGTTAGTTAGTAGTGAACTGACAGATTCATTGTAGTAATACACAAAATATATACATATAATATCACTACTCCAGTGACAAAATCAAAACACAGTTCCCAAATAAAATAGAGCTCTATTTGTCCAAATTAAAAAGTAAATGTTATGTTCACCCAGTGAGTATATCTGTAGTTCAGTAATCCAAAATGAGTTGACAGTCGATCCCTGTAGCTTCATATGGGTCTGCCTTAATTCCCTCACCCTTAATTCTTGTAGAGGTACTCGGTATCAGCAAGTACTTATATGTAAGTACTCATACTCAATTTGAAAAAAGCTGGTATGGGTTCATCCCTACTGATGACCTCAACCTGGCTCTGGTTGTAAATTGTGCATTAACGTCCTACTGGGAACGTGATATCCTGCGGGTGTGAGCAGTGCTCCGCTCCCCACTGAGTTGTGCTCAGACCAGCTGATGAGTCATTATCATCTCGGTCCAGAAAATCCTTTTGGACTGTAAATCTTCTCACTGCTCCTTCTGTAATATCCTAAAATAAGGCTGAGCTCGTTGCTAAAGGGATTTTCTGCCCCGTACTTTAATATGCACTCATTTAACTGCAACATGTGGAGGTATTACTTGTACTGGACTCTTCACACATTTTAATACAAAGTCTTAAATATTCCTGCCAGGTTTTAGGGATTTCTCTCATCAATTATGTGTCTCGTTGAGTGTGAGGCACGCAGACCTTGTCACTGATTGATTTGTTTCCTCACACATCAGAAAGGATTTGTCCACTGGTTCACCTCCCCTCTCTGTCTCAGAACACAGACCCTTCAGCTGGCAGCTGATGACAGATTCTCCCATGTGAAGAAATGCAGGAACAGATTATCTCACAAGCTGCCACCTTCAAATGGATACGGACCAGAAACAGAGTGGCACCCTGAGGGTAGACGGAGAGTTAAAAACAAGATCTGAATGAACTTGTTCAAATACAAGAAATCACTTGAGTTTACATTTATTTTCCAAGGATGCATAATGTGTTGTTTTTGTAGAGCCGTGTCTCCACAGATAAAGTGCAGAAGACGGCTTATTGCTCCAGTCCTCGTTGGTATTCCAAGTGAGTTTCTTTTCTGTTCTCGCTCTCCTGCAACATTCATCTTAACCCTCTCTGTTTCCTTATTGATTTCACCTCCTCCACATTTGCATTTATTCTTTGTCTTTATTTTACCTTCTGCACTCGGCTGATTCGTTCCCTCGCTTCTGATTTTAACACATTTTTTCTTCATTAGTGGGTTTAAGTCCACCCCCTCTCTTTTCATTTTCTCACTCCCAGGATGAAATATTCATGCCCGTACATAGCGGGCGTGAAAAAAAATTGAAAAGCGCTAAGTCATGGACTACAAAGTGCTTTAGATTACAGTCACTCACACGCTGATGGCAGTAGCGTAGTCACAGAAGTGAGGCGACCATCCAACCACCAACAGTCTTACCCAAGGACAAGTGCACAAAGAAAAAAGACCAGCCCCCTTTAGGCCACCGGTCCTTCATGAGTCATCAGCTGGACCAGCTTCACCCTGCCATGATGAGAGTTTAGAAGGTCAAATGTAAACCAATGGTGTTAAAGGGGATCATGAAATCCTACAGCCAGCTAGTCCCGCTGACCACACGCAGCATGGTGACCTTTTCAGCTCTGCCACTACCTGGCTCAGAGGTATAACAGCAGCATGCTGCCTTGGCCATTACTTCAATCACAACGAAACGTGACCCAGAACATCTCTGCCTCCTTCTGTGGGTGAAAAGTGAAGACACACATTCTGTTAACAGGTTCTGCCATGTTGCATTATGGGAGCCAGAGTCTGCACAGTCGGGATGAGGGTCTGAAAGTCACCCACAAACAATCAAGGTGGTTTTGCAGCTAAATGTTTTAGAAAAAGCAAATATTAAAAATACAATAGCAATCTGTGAATCAACAAAAACCTCGTCATACAGCAGATGATCCTAGAACTTCTGCCTGTAATGAACAGCTGGTTCATGCAGTTAGTTTCTGCCACCTGAGTCGGGATGCCCCGTAACATGAATAGCAGACCTGCTGGTGTCGCTGTGCCCTGGACCATGAATTGATCAGTCTAGCACTTTGAGCTCCACTGAATTCTGGTGATACATAAGTTAGCATGATTATACGAACAAAACATGATGTTGCATATTTCCTAATGTTGTAGGTTCAGTGTGTTCTGAGATGTTTGTAACGTTGTCAGGTAGACTTATACTGCGTGCACCTTGTGATATTATTAGCTCAGACAGTCAAGCTAGCAGCATCACAAATGAAAGAATGTTCGTTGCAGTTTGCATCCATGACAAGCGGAGCGAGGCGTGTTCACTTGATTTAATGTTGCACCTAATTCATCACAGTGAAGATCTTTCCTGCTGTTTTTCAGGAAGTCTGGTTTGTGAATTCTCAATGTGTAACATTACAGTGTTCATTTTATATTCACATGTTGTGAACTTTATATGCAGTTTTTATTTTTCACAGTGTTCAAGTGATCCCGCTTTAACTGGATGAGGGGTGAATAAATGGCTGCACTCATAGAGACTTTCTCCTGTCATCACTGAAGTAAAGGGCTGCTACATACTATATGTTTTAATGTTCACACCAGAGGTCTTGATTTTGTCAAGTTTGGGGAAGTTGAGGATCTACAGTAAGTAGGAAGGAGGCGAGAACTGAACTCAAAAATACTTTAAGAAGAAAACAAAGGGTGGCCAAGCAGCAATACAAAAAACCTAAAGAGGACAAACCAAGGGAGCTCTGGGAGAAAAAACAGTGGAGACACAGGACTTATGAGCAGACGAGGGAGCAGGATGGCTCTCAGGGACTAAATCAGACAGAAACTGGAGAAGTACTGTATATACTGCAGGGATAACCTGTAAGCCGGCCACCTATTTCTGGTCCTCGAGTGTTCCCCAAGCTGTCATTATTTCATAAAATCCACCGTGAATCAGCGCGGCACCTCCCGTGCAGCTCCAGAAGGACCTGCCACTGTAATGCGATGAGGACGCTGAACCGGTCTGTTATGATGAAGAGGAAGCTGAGTCAGAAAGCACGGTTCTCCATATACCAGTTGATCTATGTTCAACCCTCACCTATGGTCCTGAGTTTAATGACCGAAATAATGAGACTGTGAAAACTAGAAAATTAGTTTTTTCTGCTTTTTACGAAAAGTGTCAAGAAGAGCTTGAGATGTGACGACAGGGTTTTGTTATTAGTAAAAGAAAGACGTATTTTTTTTTAATTTCCTAAAAAAAATACCACATTTTTAGAGAAACTAGATCATCAGAAGGTTTAAAGCATCCTTATAGTACAAAAGGATCTCGCATAAAAGCTCTAAACAACCCTGGAAACAAGGTTCACGTTCAAACCAGCAGGAAGGAACTAACAGACGGAACCCTTACTTTATAAATAAACACACACAGTCAAGTGTAAGTTCACACAACCAAACACACAGATTAGATCCCAGCGGCTTTCATCGGTCAGCTCTCCACATCTTCCAGTTGGTTCTCTTCTCTCTGTTCTCCCTCCAGATGTGATCTGGAATTCACTTTGTCTAATTATCCTGAGTTTGCACAACAGGGTCGCCAGCCTGTTGGATGGAGCGTATACACGGCCCAATTAGGTGGTAAATTCTGGGTTGTTTCCAAGCAACCTACATTAGGCTGCAAACGCTGTGAGGCAAAGCCGGCTTCAAAGCTTTGAAGGATGTTGTTGCTGTTTGAATGGGAGCGCTTGGGTGTGCTTCATGTGTGGGTGAATAGGGAGAGGGCAACAAAAACCATGAGAGGGGATAGAAAGACATGAAAGAGGCACAAATTTACAATGTGAGTTCAGATCAGTTCGCTGATTTAATAGAGATCAGGACTGCACTGATAGTGTACAAAGTGTGTATTAAGCTTCGTCTAAGCTGTGTTCAGAAGTAAATAAACGGAGGCAGAAAAAGAATCCTAAAGGTCGGGACAAAAACCATCAGTTAAAGGGATTCAGGTGTTGATCCTTATCTGGGTTTTATTGTTACAGGAGCAGACAAATATACTTCATTTATGCAAACATGTTTAATATTAGTGAAAATTACCTCAAAAGGTCAATGCTCAAAGAATATGTCACAAAAGTACCACAGGGCTCACGAAGCATCTCCTATGTGGGATCAAAATGAGGAAACACAAAAACCCAACGTAAAAACTAACAATAAATAAAATGTGCATGTAGCAGTAGGGGTGAGTGGCTCGCTTTACTTTCACTTTTGAAGCAGTTTGCTTTATAGATTTGCTGGTTCAGCAGAAAGTCTAGAAAAGAGAAGGAGGTTTCTCATGTGCACAGGATACAAACGTCATATTAACGTTAACCCATAAATCAACAGAGACAGGTGCACATGATTTCATCATCAAGGTACTGAAGGGAGAAATGTCCCGTACGCACCACCCCTCCATGAGTTTGTCTTGGGGGCGGATCATATGTGCACCCCTGTATGTGTGTGTGTGTTCAGCTCACAACCATCTCTAGGTTTACAGAGAATGATCTGAATCGATAAATAATTCAGTGAGCAGAAGCTGTTAATGTCAGAGGTCAAAGGAAAATGGGCAGACTGGTTCTAGATGATAAAAAGGAAACAGGAACCTTTGAGATGTGGTGGAACCGGAGATTCACGGTGTCATGTCAGAACGTTGTTTCCAACACTTTGTTGAATCTGATGTGAAAAATAAAGACAGCTGTGAAGGAAGGTGGAGGTCCAAACTGGTACTGGTGTATTTCCAGTTGATCAGCTCATATTGGATGAGGCTGTGAGCCAAGCTAGGGTTTAAACTGAACAGTTTAAACATCTTAATAAGACGATTTTCTGATTTATTTATTTTTATGCAGGAATTAATTGATCCAGCTGACTGAACCCATGTTTTAGTGGTTACCTTCCTCCTGACTCTGGGTCAGGCTGACACAGGTCACCTCAACTCACCGCCCGTCTCCCTCCTGTTTGCACTGCAGTGACCACACAATGACAAACAAACGCAATCGTCCTGGGAAAAACCGCGTCAAAGAATAACTCTTAACTCTCTTTCTCACTGAGAAAAGAAAAGGAGAGGAACATAAGAGAGAAGTGGAGGAAGAAGAAGGGAAGAGATGTAAGTAATTCTTTCTATCTGCAGATCCTCACAGAGAATCTGGAAGCAGCAAATTGTTCAATAATGCATTGATTTTCTTTGTGGACCTCTCTTCCCTGGGTTAGATGTAAATGATTCTGAGAGTTTGTCACTTGACTATTAAATGAATGTGGATGTCTGAGTGTTTGTTCCTCCACCTTTCTACTTAAATGACTTTTATTTTCACAAAATTCTAAATTAAGCAGAATTCAGCCCCAGAAAAGCTCCACAAAACAGTAAGGGTTGACAGACCTCCTGAACACCTCAGATGTGATTATTACTAAATGGTACTAATCTATTTAAAGGTGTGGTTTACTGAAAATATATATTTTTTCATGTTTTTTCTGATTAATATTGGTCACTCTGAGCTTTTCAGGGAGGCTGAACATTAAAACAGTCTTCTACATGGATCTCCAGCTTTAGCTTCTTATAGAAAATAGAGGTTGAAATGCTAGGATTTGAAAAACCTCGTAGATCACAGTGTGAATGTGCATTCATGGTCTGGCCCATCTTGGCTCGCGCCCCCCAGGCAGAGTAGTGACGTTTCTGTTATCCAATCAGAAGCGAGGGGTGTGCATATCATTAATAATAATAATGAGGAAACTGGCTGTTTCCAACACTCCTCTGCATCAGTAAACTTCTGCATCAGAGATTAGAAGCATCATAGATGTTTTGTTTATAAAAAATGACTCATAAGGCATTGATTTACACTAGAGAACACTGCAAAAGTATTAACTAAACAAGTAAAACACACCTTTAAATCTAAATAGTCCATAAAAGACAAAATATTGATGACTGACATGAAGTTTTTTTTTGCATTATTTTGTAGAAATTCAGTCAATGATAGTTCAAATCTTTAGATATGGGTTTCTGTGAAAAGGTTTTGAACAATTCATGGTACAGGGCACAGGGTTTTTTTGTTGTTGCACATAACAATATTATTATTATTATTAGCTTTTAGCTTAAATTGTCTGATTGGGAAACTGTTATCTTCCCTTTTACTCAAATCATGCAGCTCTAAAGCACCAAACAAAAAGTCAGCCTGCAGTCCAGCCTGGTCAGACGTTCTTATGTTGAAAACAGTGATTGTTATGATTATATTTTTTTCTTTATTCATTTAGCAGAGATTCATAGACAACTGTTAGCAGTTGTCAAAGATATTCATGCATCATCAGCATAAAGATTAATACATTGCATGCTCATAATAGTGTGTCCATGCTTATAGTAGTGTGTCCATGCTTATAGTAGTGTGTGCATACTTGTAGTAGTGTGTGCATGCTCATAGTAGTATGTGCATACTTGTAGTGGTGTATGTGAGGGAAAGATAGTTTGTGTCCTAAACAGCACCTCATAGTATTGCATTATTTTATGGTGTTTTATGCTATTGGAGCAGGGCATACTATAGCATAGTATTTCGGACATTGCTTCGTCTAAACAAATGATCTCATGCTAAATTTAGAATCATTTTAAATACTGTTAGCTGCTAGTTTGTCACCATTCTGCAGCAGTGTCTCTCCAGATCTGACTGTTGCTCCAGTCAGAGGACCACTTCCTGTTTCTTGACTCTCCATCGACTTTGAGTGATGTCACCGGTGGGTTTGGTCCTTACTGTTGATGATAGAATGCCTCTTCAAAATGACTGAAATATCCCTTTAAGAAACAGTATTATTCACCGGTAATCACTAGCAGTCATAGTCATTAATCTTAGTACGAAACTAACGAGCACTAAAACTGACTGTTATACCTTCAATTAGATGACCAGTTTGCATAGGAGCTGTTTAAACATGAAGAGAGTTTGATATTGGTATCATAGATTGTTTTTTTTCCCTAAAATCTTTGAATTTCTTAATATTTTTCTATTTCAAAAGGGAAAATGAAGAGTTTTATAACGTTGTTGAGACTACGGTCTTCTATTCTTCCAGCATGGTGCGCCGAAGCCTTGGCCACTCCACTCGCTCCATTTATCTGGGACTGGCGTGTATCTCACTCACTCTCCATCTTCTTTTAGCTATATTTTGTCTCTCGGTCCTCCAATCCGTCTGTGTACTTCCCACATCCATGTCTCCCACCTTCGATCCAAAAACAGAATCACTGCGCTCCTCTTCTTCTGCCGTCTCTTCCTCAAACAAACCACCAACCAGTTCCCTGAATGGAGAACGTCACAAATCTGAAGCTTTTAACCATAAATGGAATAGTTCCTTCAGCGAGGCCAGTGAGAAGGAAGAAAACCTGACTGAACAAGTGATCCAAAAGGAGAGGAGTCCCTCTAAGCTGGAGGGGCTGTTTAAACATCCTCTGTACAACCTGCCACGTCTAGAGCTACAGGAAGATGATTGGCTGTTAAGGTTGAAGACAGAAGCAGAGGCAGAAGACACAGAACCAGAGGACGAGGAGAACTCCATCACTGAGGACAGTGAGTGGTGAGTGAAGCAGGTCAATAACATGAAGACAGGAAGGGTTTTAGAACACTTTCATCCACATTCCCTTACAGTGAGTGGTTATGTCATTTCTTTGAGTTATTCCTGTATTGTTTTATTAAACTTCTCTACTCTGTAGGCAAAGTGCCAGTGAGGAGGAAGGCTATGATAAAGCCACTTGGACAATAGATAAGAAAACCCATCCTCTCTGGTTGCGGTTCCAACTTGGCATCTCTCGCTGGGAGCTGTACAACAGGAATGACCCCAACCTGGCCCAGCTGACTCATTATTTGGCAACGCAACGCATCCTTGGAGCTGGTGAGCAAATCTGGAGGGGCAGTGGGGTGCAAACAGGTGAAAAGACAGAGCGGGGACAAGACAGGAAGCAAATCAGAGATGTTAGAGGATGGCGTGCTGTGGGGCGAAGTACTGCCTGTCATTCAGTTAGTCTCTCTCAGATATGATCTTTGATAATTGGTTTAATAAGAATCAGCTAGTTTTTATTTCAATAGCTCTAATAGGGTTAGGATCTGACTTTTATAAGTATGTTCGTGAAAAAGGGTGGCTAGCCAACTTCGAGTTGGGGAGAGGTTCTAGCTCAAGTAAAGGATTTTAAGTATCTCAGGGTTTTGTTTATGCGTGAGGGAAGGAGGGAGATCAACAGGCGGTTTGGGGCAGCGTCTGCAGCGATGTGGACACTGAACTGGTCTGTTGAGATGAAGAAGGAGCTCAGACAGAAACAAGGCCAGTCGATACGTCCCAATCTTCACCTGGTCATGAGCTTTGAGTAACGACTGAAAGAACGAGACTGCGAGTACAAGCAGCCAAAATGAGTTTCCTCTGCAGCGTGGCCGGGCTCAGCCTTAGAGATCGGGTGAGGAGTTTAAATATATGGAAGGAACACGGAGTAGAACCACTACAACTCCAGTTTAGGTGTTTTTTTTTCATCTGGTTAGGAGGCCTCTGATTCAACCCAGGACAAGCTGGCCTGGGAACACCCTGGGGGTCCCACCAGAGGAGCTGGCAGAGAAGGCCAGGTAGAGGACAGTCAGGAATTCCCTACTTGAAATGCTGCACACGTGACCCAGATCTGAATAAGTAGAGGAGAGCTAGACGAGGCCAAAAAGCCAAAGGAAGTGCAGAATATTCATAGAGATTTGCACACATAAGACATACATTACTGTGAATACATTAAAAACAATTGACAAAGCACATTTACTCTTAGAGCTGTGTCAGAAAAGGCCCTGGTTGGATGTACCACACCGTTTTCTCAGAAACAGGTTAGAACGTTAACAAGAAGGGTAAAACACTGGTTTAGTTCTTGGGGGTCAGTGAAGAGCAGCATGCATGCTGTGACAAAGACACTAGTGGAATATTAATCCCTCACCAAACAGTGGACATGATGGAGAGAAAAACTCCTCATTCTGGCAGTTTAACATCTAGAAGTGGCAGCTTACATGGACTTTTATTGTAAGGTCATAAATACGATCCTCCTGGAAGCTTGTAGTAAATCAACAGCAGCTGAACCACCCACAGTTACAGACTCCGACTCATCTGCACGAGTATTTTAGGCATATTAGAGGCATAGCCTGTAGTAGAAATCAATGCAAATAAATACACACTGATATCCACCACTCTTGCATCAGCTCATTTTAAATTTGCACCTCCCAGAGGCAGAGTTCCTGTCCTGCTGCAGAATAAATAATGCATTGAGATTTATGTTACGTGGTGCAGATTAAGCACTAATCTCAGCTACAGGATGAGTTTTTTCTAGCTGTTTTTTCCATCGTTTTTCATGTTTACTACTTTAAATACTGTAGTGTAAATCATATTTATTTCAATAAATGCCAAATTTTATTTTTAAATGGAAAAAAAGGAAGTATTAAAAAAAGATTTTGTGAAACCTGCACACACATGTAGATAGATAAAAGATTAAAGAGTATGTTCTAATGTTCTGAGCTCATGTTTTGAAATATCAATAATGTAATTGGAAAAGAAGCTCCAACAGAATGCTGAACCAGGACCAACGTGTCTTTTGTTGTAGACAATTTGTAGAGTTGCTGAGGGGTCATGGGAGTTTGGTTGTCCAGTTCACTTGTGTTTTGTGGACTTGATTTAGGCTTCCTACCAAGTCCCCTGAGGTATTCTGTGGGGTTATGGTTAGCTGCAGAAGGTCTCTGTCTAACCAAACCAAGACCTGCATTAAATTTAAATGACACAAAGTTGAGCTCAGCGTTAGGGTGAACCTGGCCACCCTGCAGAGGAAACTCACGTAAGAGGCGACTGAGGCATAGAGGAAGAGAGGCTGCTTTTCTTGTAGATACCTGGGTTCAAACCCTAGCTTTACAATGTGTCAAAGTATCCTTGGGCAAGTTGCTGAACCTCCAACAGGAGGCATCCTGATTGCCACCAAAACTGGCTGCCCTCTGTTCCTCAGGGATCAAATTCCTCTACATTGTAGAGGTATATACAGTGGTGCACATAACTTAGCTATCTTCTTGTTCTCGTCTGGGCGGTGCTGATGTTGCAGTGCGTGTGTCTCACTAAGCCTCCACAGCTGTATGAGCGCTCATTCGCAGTACTGTGCAGCAGGAACTGAAGCTTTCAACGAGCCGCTCAGCTCAACCTGCAGCTTGTCAGTGTGTGATCACGGGCTACAGGATGATGCAGTGAAAACACGGTGCTCAAAGGAGCGTTGTGGCAGAAGAAACTGGCATGTACTTGATATCTAGTGCGCACGTGTACCTGCGGGCTAATTGTGTGCACCTATAGGCCCGTTTCCACTGTCGGAACTTCGGGGTAATTTCTGTGAGGGGGAAAGTGACCGGGACATTCCTGTGGCTCGGTCCTCTCAGCTGTTGTGTTTCCATTACAGCCCCCACCTTTCCGGAACTTTTGTAAGACGTCAGCATCGACGTCACTGACAAGCGTAAAGGCGCCAACAGACAAGGAAGTGGAGAATAATAAACAGATCAACAACAGACGAAGAAGAGATGGTTGCGGCGTATTTCGCTGTTTTTATACATAGTGATGGGAGTGCTGAACAGAAGGATGAGTATACTTGATGACGAACTAATCCAACCTCGAAGACACGATCATTTTGCAAGCTCCGACAACAACACACAGGAAATTTATCTCGGCGCCATCTGCTTTCATCATTTCCCTTCATCCCACAACCAATCAGCACGAGTTAAACACATTTCCCACTACGCGAGTCTATCGGGCCGATCCGAGTACCTGCCCCTGATCAGGGACTCCGCTGGTCCCTGAAGACGGCCCTCTCAAAATTGCCCGCATAATGGAAACGGTCGCGCGCCGCAAAGTTCCGGTAAAATTACCCCGAAGTTCCGACAGTGGAAACGGGCCTATTATACGCATGTGGCCACATATTCCCCTTTTATATCAGCTGCTTGTATTTACAGTCTTGTTCTTTGGGTCACTATCCAAAGCTTGTGACCGTAGGTAAGGATTGGAATGTACTGTAGATCATTTCAATCGATTCGTCGAACAAACACAACAGACCAGTTCTGACCACCTGTTGATCTCCTCCCTCCTTCCCTCACTCATGTTATCATTTGAAGCAGTTTATTTAAGTTGGACCAACTATTCTCTTTTTTCAGTGTAATAAGCAGAATAAAGGGTCCAGCAGTCGTATGTGGTTTAAGTTCTCCTTTATTTATAGTGTAATATGTAAAACAGGTGTATCGCACTACCTTTATGAAACAGTCCAAGCAGCTCTTACCTCATCAATTATGTAACATTACTTTGATTCATATCACAGCATAACAAGGGAACACAAAAGAAAACATCCATCCATCTCACATGTGCACCTTATATTTGCTTGATATACATCTGTCAGTTCAGAAGACAGGAGGTACTCAGCTGAAACTACTGCTGTCGTTCCCAAATTATGGACAAGCTCTTCTCAAACCCATGAGGTCAGACGCCATCTCTACTGAAAACTCTGAGCTCAAGAGTATTTCATAACACCATGTGTGTGTGTGTGTGTGTGTGTGTATGGGTTTATTTTTCTTGAACAGACAATCCAGAGATGCAGAGACGGATGTAAACCTCTTCTACTTCTCAGACTTTGAGAGACACAATGCAGAGATTTCTGCCTTCCATCTTGACAGGTACAGACGTTTATGCTAGCTAGTGATCTTCAGGGCACATACGCTGGAATACACTGAGTGAGTTCTTTGCCAGTTTTGTGAGATGTGGGAGTCTAAAACTGTTAAAGGTCCAAAGTGTTGACTGGCGACAGTCAGTTCTTATCCATTTGGAAAAGAACAGTCGTGTTCTGAAGTGGACGACAGATTTTGTAGCTCACCAACAAAGCTGTCCAAATGTCCTGGTGGGCGATAAATGACAAATGTAGAAACTTTTAGCAGTTATCATAACAGTGTTCAGCTGTCTTTATGAAAGTGTGAATGTGATGGAAATGTTCCTGTGAAAGAAAATTTCTGAAATCTTTCACTTTTTCGTACAGGCACTCAGTTTCTCAGTAACTTTCTGCTCCTGTATCTCAGATTGCTGGGCTTTAATCGGATCCCTCCAGTAGTCGGTCGACTCCTCAACGCCACCTCAGAGATCAGAGACATTACCACCGACACTAGGCTCTCTAGGACCTTCTTTACATCCCCTGGTACATGTTTGTGGCACATGGAGGCACTCAGTTTCCACGACAATAAAGATTCATTGATTTTATTCAATTTCTCATCTCTCACACTCTTTAGCTGGCAACGTGTGTTTCTATGGCCAGTGTGAATACTACTGTTCCACAGAGAACCCAGTATGTGGTCGGCCACATGTAATGGAGGTGTCCTTAGCTGCAATGCTGCCTGACCTCACCCTCGCCCCCCGAAGGTCCTGGAGGTCACCGTGGAGACGATCCTACAGTCGCACAAAGTTGGCACAGTGGGTATACTTCCAACCTAACTGCTGTTTACTTTTAGTAAGTCAAGTTGTGGCACAGCTGGTTAGCACTGTCACCAAAAAGAAGGAAGCAGCAGGTTTGATTCTGTCTGTGTGGAGTTAGCATGTTCCCTCCATGCAGGTGTGGGTTTCCTCCGGGTTCTCCGGTTCCCCTCACAGACCACAATGCCTGATAGGGTAGTTGTTGTAAGTAGCTTTATAAATAAAAGCATCTGCTATGCAAAAAACCAAACAAATATATATTATTATTATTACTGTGGTGGGTGAAATAGACCCAGAGTTTATAAAACATTAAGTGTTCACTGACCTCTAGTGGTCAAAAAGAAGAACAGCAATCTAATGCTTAAAAAAAGAGTGAAATCAGAGAAAACTATAGTACAACTATATGTAAACATACTAATAGAACTCTATTGTTAGACCTACGACTTCTATGTGAACTTTAAACATGAATTTAGATCATTTGTTGTTAAGTACCAGTGATATAATCCACTACCAGGCCGTCTTTGTTGATATTGTCAGTCTGTTTCTTGGTGTATTCATGTGGGCTGCATTCCACTTCTGTCGCTACACTCATGTTGTTCTACAAAACTAACTAGCAACACTAGTATTTCTAAATGGAATGCAGCCCTTATTGAGAAACGTGTGCATATTCATTCAAGTCAAAATGTCTGCTGTGAACTGAACGTCTCATCCAGTGGTTTGAACCTTTATGACTGAAGGAGTCAATTTTACCATCTCTCTTAGTTAATATACACACAAAACCACACAATATGTGATGAAGATAAAAAGATTCTTAGGTTTCATCGCTCTATGAACATATAGATGATATACAGTGGCTCTGCTGTTTAATTTAAGCGATCTTATTGTCTTCAGAATATAATTTTTCATATATGTTAGTGCAATAGATGCACTAACATATAGTAGCTTGAAGTCCATGCACATATTGCAAAATGTTTTACAGGAAAGATGCAAAAACAATCCTTTTTGTTACCTTAAATATCACATGTCCCTTTTTTGAACTTTACCTGAGTGACTAATTGTTTGTCTGAGGTGGCAGAAGGACCCAGCTTACTGCGACACAGTCAAACAAACACCTCCCTACAACAGCGGCACCAGGCTGGTGGATCTCATAGACATGGCTGTGCTGGACTTTCTCATGAGTTAGTTCCTTCGCTTTTTATTATTTATCTGAAGCATAACGAGCTCCAGTCACCTGTGTTTTTATCTCAAAGTAAATCAGTTTAATGTCACTGTGACCCAAAGGCAACATGGACAGACACCACTATGAGACGTTTGAGAAGTTTGGAAATGAGACGTTTCTACTTCACCTGGACAATGGACGAGCGTAAGTAATGAGCATGATCTCTAATGGAGTCAGATGTTTTCTAATGCTTTATTTCATTAACTGGCAGCAGGTTAAGGAGATCATTAGTTCCTATGTCTGACTGAAGTCAGCACTGAACCTAACTGGAAAAATTATTAACTTAAAAACAAATCTGAGGACATTTCAGAGGATTTTGAATTTAGAATAAAGATTTACCAGCACCTTACACTGGTGATGATTTACACAAGGCAGCAGACAGGTACCGGAGGGCCAAGCGGGGTGCAGCAGTGGCAATTGCAGAGGCAAAATCTCGGGGTAGAAGTCTCTGAGGTAGTCAAACAACTACGCAGCGGCGGAGCCCCAGGGGTGGATGAGATCCGACCTGGGTATCTCAAGGCGATGGATGTTGTAGGTCTGTCGTGGCTGACACGTCTCTGCAACAGTGCGTGGTCATCGGGGGCAGTTCCTGTTGAGTGGCAGACCGGGGTGGTGGTTCCCATTTTTAAGAAGGGGGACCAGAGGGTGTGTTCCAACTATAGGGGGATCACACTCCTCAGCCTCCCCGGAAAGGTCTACTCCAGGGTACTGGAGAGGAGGGTCCGGTCGATGGTTGAACCTCAGATAGAAGAGGAGCAATGTGGTTTTCGTCCTGGTCGTGGAACTGTGGACCAGCTCTTTACCCTCGCTAGGGTGATGGAGGGGTCATGGGAGTTTGCCCAACCAATTTTGTGGATTTGGAGAAGGCTTATGACCGTGTCCCCAGGGGCACCCTGTGGGGGGCGCTCCAGGAGTATGGGGTTGATGGTCTTTTGTTAAGGGCCATTCAGTCCCTGTACCAGAGGAGTGTGAGTTTGGTCCGCATAGCCGGCAGTAAGTCGGACCTGTTCCCAGTGAGGGTTGGACTCCGCCAGGGCTGCCCTTTGTCACCGGTCCTGTTCATAACCTTTATGGACAGGATTTCTAGGAGCAGCCGTGGTGTGGAGGGTGTTGAGTTTGGTGACAGGAGAATCACGTCTCTGCTTTTTGCGGATGATGTGGTCCTCCTAGCTTCATCGAGCTCTGACCTTCAGCTCTTGCTGGGGAGGTTCGCAGCCGAGTGTGAAGCGGCTGGGATGAGGATCAGCACCTCTAAGTCTGAGGCCATGGTTCTTGACCGGAAAAAGGTGGATTGCCAACTCCGGGTCGGGAGAGAGGTCCTGCCTCAAGTGGAGGAGTTCAAGTATCTCGGGGTCTTGTTCACGAGTGAGGGAAGGAGGGAGCGGGAGATCGACAAGCGGATTGGGGCAGCGTCTGCAGTGATGCGGACGCTGAACCGGTCTGTTGTGGTGAAGAAGGAGCTGAGCCAGAAAGCAAGGCTCTCGATTTACCGGTCGGTCTACGTCCCAATCCTCACCTATGGTCATGAGCTTTGGGTAATAACCGAAAGAACGAGATCGCGGATACAAGCGGCTGAAATGAGTTTCCTCTGCAGGGTGGCCGGGCTCAGCCTTAGGGATAGGGCGAGGAGCTCGGACATCCGGGAGAGACTCGGAGTAGAGCCGCTGCTCCTCTATATCGAAAGGAGCCAGTTGAGGTGGTTCGGGCATCTGGTAAGGATGCCTCCTGGACGCCTCCCTCGGGAGGTGTTCTGGGCATGTCCTGCCGGCAGGAGGCCCCCGGGTCGACCCAGGACAAGCTGGAGGAAATACATCTTCAGTTTGGCCTGGGAACGCCTGGGCGTCCCAGCTGAGGAGCTGGTGGACTTGGCCGGGGAGAAGGTGGCCTGGGCTGCCCGACTTTGAATTCTGCCCCCGCGACCCGGACCCGGATAAGCGGAAGAAGGCGAGGCGAGGCGAGACTAAATAAAATGTGCAAAATCATTATTTAAATTCCTCATCTCAGAAAAGTTAAAGCTCTACAGCAAATTTCAGCTCCAGTTTCAAGCAAAAATTTTAAGCATTTTTAAATTCTTGACTCACACACACACGCACGCACACGTCGTTTTTTTTTTAAGGCAAACACAGTGAATGGAGGGACCTAGTGAGGGTTTAACCATCTCTCTAGGAAAAGTGTTTCCCACGAGTACAATGAAAACACCTCTTCAAAGTTTTTCAAGGATTTTAGGTACCCTGATTGCTGCAAAAGAACAAATAAATGCAACAAAAACTACAAACATTTTTAACAGTTTTGGTTTTATGTGATAAAAATATTAATGTAGACGCTACTTTTCAGGTTTGGGCGACACTCTCAGGACGAGCCGTCTATTCTCTCACCTTTGACCCAGTGTTGCAGGTAAATCAACAAACGATCTATTTTTATTCATAGAAAACGGTTGCTACATTTCTGAGCGTACACCGAAACTACTTCCTGTTCCATTAAGGATTCGTCGCTCTACCCTGCTCCGCCTGCGTCTCCTGTCCCTCCCTGAGTTTGGTTTGAGTGATGTCATGCGGGAGTCTCTGGACCTGGATCCTCTAGCAGACGTGGCCCCCCTTCTCTCTGAGCCCCACCTGTCTGCTTTGGACCGACGCCTGGCAGCCGTCCTGAAGGCGGTTCAGACTTGTCAGGAGGAGCACAGTGATGTCATTTACGATGATTTAATAGACTACAATGACCATCAACTTAATGAACAATAATAAATAACACATTTTCTATTTAACATGTGTTGTAAATGAATAAGCAGCCTGCATGTTTAAGATGTTGAGGATCCCATTAGGAGAAAAGGTTTAGATGTTCTGACTTTGAACAAACCTTTAGTTTTTAGTTTCACAGCCTCGTGGGGTTCATGCTGAATCATCGGATTCCTCACAGGCCTAATTAGCTCGACTGCTTCCAGCTTGAATAATGAACATCCAAGCTATTATAATTAATTCATGACTTCACAAAAACATTAATTGAATCATTTTGAAAACAAACGAACAAGATGCTCAACATTTCATCATTTAGGCTGAATTATACAGTGCCTTTAAGAAAAGTACTTTTTAATTTGCAGTCAGACCCTTCTTTCTTTAGATTTTTTAAAATTGATGCATTGAATAAAAAGTAATAAATAAGAAATGGATCTTTTTGCTTATCAAAGTTTATATGGCATTAAGTCCGAAGCACTAACAGTGAAGTGGAGCTGCTGTGTAAACTATACAACTAAGAACGTAATTATGTGCATTTAGTATTTACTACTAACAATAGCCTTTGATTAGGATGAGTTATTTATTTATTTTTTAAACAACTTTATTGACTTCATATTGCTTCCTGAAATAATACTGTTGATTAAATGTTAAAACGGCTTGCCATACTTTTGCGCGAACTTTCACTTTCCGAACGTCACATCTGGGCGGCTCTGACAAACATCAGCGGGCCGAAACTACTTCAGACCGTCCTGAAACCTGAAGCTACTTTCATCTTTAGCGCCTGTAACTTTTTCCTTTAAAGTTTATACACATGCGGATGCAGGTTGCAGTAAACGACTGAAGCGGAGGGACTTTTCCTGCCTGAAGTAGCTCGAACACTTTCTTTGAACCGTGACGCTGACCGGAGATGGACCCGCTGGACTTCCTAGAGCAGGACCAGCTCCTGCGGGTTTTCCACCGCAGTAAGACAGAAATGTCCTGCATGGAGAACCCCCAGTCCTTCCTGAGCCAGCTCAGGGACTACGACCTGATCCCAGAGAACAAATACAAGGTAAATATCTGCTTTAGTTACAGTCAAAACCTCCACAGACCGAGGAACGGACAGTTCGAGTTAACGCGGGAATCGAACATCAGTCAAATCAACCTCAGCTAGCTTATCTCTAAGCTAACTCACTGATTTATTCATTATTAGGTTTCCAAGCAGCGTTTCTATGAGAGTATTTTTGTTGCAAAATACATATGAAATTTGTAGTCCCAGAGGAAACATTTTAATACTTCTTACTTGTATAATTATTTCTCTCTTCTACAAATACAACATGTTTACCACGACTCAGATTTGGAAATGCAAGTTTACACATTTTGTTCATTGAATCACAAATCTAGAAACTAACGTTTTTACTACTAATAACCTAACAAAATATGGTGCAAAAGAAATCTACGCACCTGTAAATAAACTTCAATTTTTCCTCACTCACAAACACAAAACAGCAGTTTCACCTTCACCAAATCTTAAACGCAGACACATTTCCTACAAATCACAAATCATTTCCTACAAATCACACATTTAAACCTCTTCAAATATTGTTCCAGTAAAGTTGTTGTGTTTTCACATTCACAACTTGTATCATCCCCCCCCCCCACACACACACACCCACACACCTTCAGTAACAGTCATTTTTCACACACAGACACAAGTCACTACAAAAATCTGCTGACATGACTCACAGATGTTCAAATCAGTTTCGACCACGTGACTTTTGCATCAAGCATCTCCGTTGCTTTGCAGCAAACTGATCTGTGGTCTGTAGAGAAGAGAGAGTTGTGTACCTGCAGGGTAAGGGGGCGGGGTCTGGACAGGAAGTCAGCAGCAGTCCACACCTTTTGTTTTGAGTTGTACCACCAGATTGTTTATTTAGTAACTGATTTGTGGAGTTGTATGTAATCAAGTCATTGTTCTGTGTAAATAATTTTCCTATCTTAAACCAGAGGTAGAGTTTCTCATGCAAAACTTCTAAATGTTTTTGAACTTTAAGTTTAAATGAGTGTCATAGTGGTCAGATTGTGACATGAATTAACTGGTAAGAAACTCGTCCTTTTAAATGTCTAATTTAATATTGTGATATATTTTCCCAGTATATTTTATTAATGTAAAGAAGCTTCATTGTTTTTAAATGTGAAAAGGCGCAAACTGAAAGTCGGCTTTGACTTTAAAAGCAAGACAACAAATCTGCGTGAAGGCTGACTTGACCATTGTTTTTTTTATGATTTAACTTTATTTAACATTTACAAAAATTACACTGCACTCTTTGAGACGACTCAGGGAGGTGAAGGCGCTGCACACAGATATAAACACATAGGTTCAGTCACGTCCCAAAATAATAAACTAACGACTCCAGGATTCAGCGCTGGGACTTAACAAACCTTTTATTTTTGTCAGAACGGAATTCAACATTTTTATTTTTATAATTATGACACAAGGTCCCCCCCCCCTCTTTACTGTCCAACTCATCCTAATCAATTAATTATTCAGCCGACCCGACCATCAGTTTAGTTGAAATGTTTGAATAAAAGGATGAGTGAAATTCTGTTTTTGTTTGTTCCTTATTTTATGTATTCTTTATTAAACATAGTTCATTAAGGAATAGCATTAAATGGCCAGGAAAATATATTTTCTACATTTTTTCATATTTTCAATATTATTGATTATCGATCAATATGAATTTTTTTAATGGTCAGGCCTTTTCTATAGCCCTACGTTACTGCACATGCATGTAATTATACTGCATTATAGATTTTAGGTCATATCGCCCAGCTCAGAATGGTATGCAGCAGGTCTGTGGAGTAAACAGCAGTTTTGGACACTTTCAGAAATGTTTCACTTTATTCTACAAGCTGCACATTTTATTAAAAGTTTAATAAACTATCCTGTCTTTTTTTAGTTGGCACATATCTTAAACACTTAAAGCTTTAAGCTAATGATGGTTATGTAAGAGCAGCTGCATGCTGGTGCTGGTGTCTTGAGCAAGACGCTTCACTCAGATCACCTGTTGGTGGAGGTCAGAGGGTCTGGTGGAGGTCTGAGGGTCTGGTGGAGGTCTGAGGGTCTGGTGGAGGTCAGAGGGTCTGGTGGAGGTCAGAGGGTCTGGTGGAGGTCAGAGGGTCTGATGGAGGTCAGAGGGTCTGGTGGAGGTCAGAGGGTCTGATGGAGGTCTGAGGGTCTGATAGAGGTCAGAGGGTCTGATAGAGGTCAGAGGGTCTGATAGAGGTCAGAGGGTCTGATAGAGGTCAGAGGGTCTGATGGAGGTCAGAGGGTCTGGTGGAGGTCAGAGGGTCTGGTGGAGGTCAGAGGGTCTGATGGAGGTCTGAGGGTCTGATGGAGGTCTGAGGGTCTGGTGGAGGTCTGAGGGTCTGATGGAGGTCTGAGGGTCTGGTGGAGGTCTGAGGGTCTGATGGAGGTCAGAGGGTCTGATGGAGGTCAGAGGGTCTGGTCACCTCTCTGCTGTGGCGATAATGTAGCTTCCTGCCATTAGTGTGTGAATTACTGTAAAGAACTTTGTAGTCCATGACTTGCTCTACAAATTCAGGACATTTACATAGAATTTTACACAGATTTTTCTTTGAAAAAACCTTAAATCAGTTACTGAAAACCCTAGTCACCGTTTGGGATTAATAAAGTATTATTGATTGATAGATTTTTGTTAACATTCAGCAATTATCGTCTCCTAACTGTTGCAGAAAGTGGCTGGAATGAAGAGTAAAGAAAACAAGAAGAGGGCTATTTATGATCTTCTGGACTGGCTTGAAAGAGAGCGAGTCGAGTACATCAATCAGTTCTGGAATTGTGTCTTCAAGGATATCATTTTAAGCCAATACCCCACACTGAAAATGTTACGCAACAGCCTCCTGGACGGTAAGACATGTTAACAGTTTTCTTTATTATGGGCTTCTGAATTTCATCTCTATATGGTATTACCATAATACCGCCCAAGCCTACTGCAGGGAAATTTACATTTATTTTAACTGATGCATCTTTGATTTCAATTTTTTTAAAGGATCTTTTCAGTTTGACGTACAACTGCCTGAGAAGGTAGAAAAGACAGAGACAAAGAAAGAACGTTTAAGGCTTCCAGAAGACGAGACAGAAACTGGTCCAGTGAGAAAAAAAAGGAGCGTCAGCAGCAAGAGCAGGAGCAGTGATGATGAGCAGCCTGGCCCTTCATCTCAATGGACTCCAGGTCAGAAGAAAAAGTCCAAGAAAATATTATTCTGTGAGTCGTTTGTTTTCACCTATATCAGCTTCACTGTTCTATCCAGCTGGGTTGTTTCAGTTTTCTGTAGTAGACTGCTTGGTGTGGTGGTGAATGGTCGGCAAGATCTGACATTATGGCCAAAATAATTCCATTCATTCTTTTCTTTTCATTTTTTCCAGCGTCCCCCTTGAAGAAAGGGGAGAAAGGTGACATTTGGACCTGGCCCATCTATAAGTCCCAACTGCCTGTGACCTGTGGGAACATGGAGGGATCACTCAAACGAGACCGACTGTCTAACGGTTAGAAGTCACCCCTAATGTCTGAATGATTTACTATGGAGCAAGACTTCCTGCTTAGTCGGGTATTTTGAGCTTAAAGTCAGAGGCCTGGATTCACTAAAGCAGTGGTTCCCAAACTGGGGGGCAAAAAAGTAATGCTAATAAGATTATTTAGCTGCATTCTGCTCTTTTGTGTGAAACGTGATTTGTGTGTTTTGTTGTCTTTCAGGAGAAAAGTGCATTTGGGCAAAGAACCGCTGGTTTACTCCCACTGAATTTGAGAGGTTTGCAGGGAAGGGGAGCAGCAAGAACTGGAAGTATAGCATCCGATGCAGTGAAACCCCCTTAGGAAAACTTATACAGGTTAGATGAAAACATATTTTAGAAACTATCTAACAGTATTTGCTTTCATATGTGGGTTTTAAGCTGTCTTTTGGCTTGCTTAAAGGAGGGCCACCTCAAGGCAACAAGATACAAAAGAGGAAGCAAAAAGGTGATAAACAGTCAAATTCTAATGTTCAGATTTTTTTTATTGAGTTGTTCTGATCTTAAACTAAGACACTTATTTCTTCCTGCTAGATGAAGAAACCTGCGTTTTCCTCCAACCATTCAACCACAGGTTTGTTGTTTTGAAGTTTAGAAACGGAGAAATCAAACTGCAGCTCTACAAGCTGCAAGACCCTAGGACCAGATGTCAGGATAAATGAGCCACTCTATCTGTCTTCCATGTGTTTAATTATATATAAAATGTGTGAACAGCTTTTGCCCCTTTAAAGATTTCTTTTCGTTTGAATGTTTTGGATCAGCAAAGAAATCAGTCAGTCATTCACACACTGTTGGCAGTGAGCTATATTGTAGCCACAGAAGCGATGCATGAGAATAAACTGTGCTCACATCATTAAAGTTAACCCTATGGTGTTGACAAAGACCCAAGACATGTCTGGACTGTGGACCAATTCAAAACAGTCTGGTCTGCAGAACAACTTGTACTTGTTATGTGGGTCCAGGCCGTGGGGGCAGCAGCTTTTGCAAACCCATCCACCTCCTACAACTCTTTTGGTGGGACCCCAAGGCGTTTCCAGGTCAGCCTAGAGATATAATCCTTCCAGCGTGTTCTGGCGTCCTATCAGCAGGACATGCCCATAACAGCTCAACTGGCTTCTCTCGATATGGAGGAGCAGGAACTTTGTCGGACATTGAAATTTGTTTACTGACCTAAAAACATTCACGTGACAAAAAAAGCAAAAACTCAACACAGTTGAGAAAACAAAGTCTCACATCAAGCTTCATAAATGTTGATTTTATTTGCTAAAACCTTGTGTTTTAGCATCTGAAGAAGAGAATGGTGAGAGTGAAGAGGATAACCAGGAGGACCAGGGTTCATCGAGCGTGACAGAAAATTCTTCAGGTTCCTCACATTCAGATTTCAGTTACTTTAGTACAAAGTTAATCTTACAGAAAATATAATAAAGCGTTTTTTCTGTTTGCGTCTCATGAAGATGAAGAACGCATGGAGGATCAGAATGACCAGAATCCAACAACATTCCAAGTGACCTGTGGAGCTTTATCTGGAAGACTGCATAAAAAGCGATTTGCGTTAGGTAACGAGAAGAAAAAAACATAGCAAAAAATTTTTTTTTGCTTTTGAATTTCACATTTTTGCTTCTGAAATGTTTTTTTTGGTTGCTTTATATGGGTGTATTTTGTGTGTGACTATATTTTTATTCATCTTGTGACTTCCTTTCCTCCGTTAGGGAAACGTGGGAAGAGTATTCGTACTGAGACGGGCTGGTTTACCCCGGAGGAGTTTGTTAAGGAAGCACTAGGTGACGGTGTTGGCTCCTGGAGGAAGGATATAGAGTATAATGGGAACCCACTCTGTGAGCTCCTAACGGTAAACATGATGAGAGTGGTATCAAAAAGTGCATGTTCTTACAAAGTACAGGTTTAATCATTTATTTGTAGTTAAAATCCCATTTTCTTTGCTCCTTTACACCAGTGGTGTCCAATCCTAGACCTTGAGGTGCACCGTTCTACATGTTTTAGTTGTTTCTTTGCTACAAAACAACTTATGTAATGGTTGATTGATCTCTGCAGCATGTCCTCAAATTCTACAGGAACCTGTTAATCGCCCATTGGTTCAAATCAGGTGTGTTGTAGCAGAGAAACATCTAAAACACACAGGATAGTGGCCGTTAAGGACCCGGATTGGACACCTCTGCTTTAGACCAACACCTCCTCTGGTTTAACATCATGGCGCTTTTTAAAGGAGCTAAGTATTATGTCAGCCATGGGTCCTTTGCTTTTCTAAAGTACAGGGTGAATGGCATTAGTGAGGCTAGCTGCAGTTCTTGTGAGATTTTTGTGATATTGTTTTTGCAAGACTGCCATAAGCTGGAATCAACAAGATTTTGGAATAGGACTCAGATAAGTTATCTCTTTGATTTTTTAAAAATATACTTTCTTGCATTGTCCAAATATGGACATCAAACTCACCAGGTCTCTTTCAGCACTTTTAACTGACATGGATGTCACAGCCTCCATCATGGTGGTTCGCTGTGTCTGTGGTCCTCACTTTTCATGTTTTGAGTTCTTGTCAAGTGACCATTTTTGTCTATATTCTACCACAACGTTGCATATTGTGCAGAACAGATTGCCACCACTTTTGTGTAATACTTGTGGGAAACTAACTTCAGCTCATTTTAGCCGTAATATTTGGTAGTGTAGCGTTACGGAATACGCTAATCCAATGTCTTTTGACCCCTGGTCACTCACACACACTACTGTACTTTTTCTGCCAATAATCTGGATTATATGACCCTTCATCAGGTCCTAACCTCTTGATAACCTGACTCAACATTCCTACAGATGTCCTCCAACCTTCTGGTCAGATGAATGTCCAGCTTCAGGCCAGATGACCTCACTGGACTCTCTTAGTTATAATAAAGTCAGATTCTCATTCAGCCTCCTTTCTTCAACAGCCCGGGACACTAGTTTAATCTCTTGTTTACATAAAATGTTCCTGCCAAGGTTATTCGCTCACACTCACTCACAGTGTTATAAATGGGCTGATTCCTCTTCAGTCTTATGTCTACATAATCCTTAAATCATATTATTTAAGCATTTTCTACTTTTGCTAAGGTTAAAATAACGTTTATTACTCAAAGGTAAATCATTTCATTAATCATTTATGACAAGTTTTTACTTTAATCCTTTTTATTAAGTTAAACACTTTACAATGAGTTTAAAAGGGACTGGAGCCATGTTATCTTGTTAAGGCACTCCCTCACTCCTCAGTAGTCCTCTAAGACTATTCAATTTTGGATTGGTTAACTTAAGATAACTATCAAAACTAATTCAGTTGACATGTCAATGTTAGTTTTAAGCCTTGCCACTGCTTTGAGCTGACACCTGAGAGACCCAGTCTTGCCTGAGTGGGTTCAGCCCCACGGGGTGATCAGCTTTCCTCCCCGGAGAGAGACGTGCCGATCTTTCTCTCTGACCGACAAAGGGGTGGTTGCTACCATGTTCCCAGCATGCCAGAAATGGTTATCTTACTGATCGAGGATCCAGGACTGTACCGCGGCCCGAGGCAACGCTGTCCCCAAAGAGCCCCCTACTCCGTGTCTGGGGAAGACCACTTCAGCACGTCGAGACCACCAGAGCTGTCCAGATCCACTGGACTTCGAAACAGTAAGCTGAAACCACATTCTGATAACTGAGTGGCCTCTTAATAAGTTTAATAACCAAATTAAACTCGTCTAAATTTCCCTTAGCAACTAAAGTAAACTCTAGACTAAAATAACTCCTCATAGTCTAATAAAAACTACTCCAGCTCTCCTTTAAACTCATAATTACACATCTTACAACATTTCTCATCATGTTTAAAAGTTTATTATGATTTAAATGAATCTACATCATCCTTCAGCACTGTTACATTCTCCATGTACCATCTTAGCCTTTTTATAAATAAATGATTGTAAAATCTTTTATTTTGTCTATGCTTCAGATTATTAAAGGTATTATTCCCTGAAATACAACAGAAAAATAACCTAATATACCTTCAATAAATATTATCCATGTCACAGTTCATAACTTTTCATCTAATCCTTCAAATGAGTTTAATATTAACTTTAAGAGGGTGTAGTTAATTCACAACGCTACATATGCCGATCCAGCCAGTTTCCATTATACTACAGTAGAAACTGACTCTTTAGTGCAGTATTTCTCTAATAGTGGGGCACGTCCTCCCAGGGAGGTGTGGTGAGGTGTCGGGCAGCATGAGAGGCAGGAAGACTTTTTAGGATTAGTGTTATGTATTCATGTTTGGGTGTGTTTATGGACTTTTGTGTGGGATAACAGAAAATAATTGAGATCCACTTGATTACATCCTGCTGGTTTTGGTTCCGAGATGTGAGACCAGGGAGTAAGCATTGGTGGAGACTACGGGGATTGGTCAAAATGTATCCGAGTTGAGTTTAGCCGAGTATTGGTCAGATTTGCGGACAAGTTGCGTTGATTGGTTAAAAGTGCAAGGCTGAGCAAAATTTGCAAATAACGATTGAATTTGTGTTGATAGTTGCAATCACAACTTCCTAAAATGGATGAAACATTTACATTTTTTCTAGAAGTATTTCTGATTCGGCAAACATTTGGAACAATCTTCAATAAACTGGAGCCTTGTTTCTACTGATAGTTAGCAGGAGTCACTGGCTCCCGCTAGCTTGCTTCTTCTCCTTGTTTCTGATGTGACTCTTTGACTTCGTGGTCGTCATATTATTTTCTTTACATCCAGTCGATTGTGTGCTGACAAAGCCTACAGAAAAGTAGTTCTCCAGATTTATAAAACTCATTAGGGTATTGTTCTGCCCCAAACCTTGCACTGAGCTTCGTGTTGTTTTTACTGGAGGACGTTGTTATTTTAGGGAGCCCTTTAGGTTTGTCTGTGTGTGTGGAGAGCATTTTCCTCATAGTGGAAATCATAGAGAACAAGTAAACAGAAAATAGAAGAGGTCTAGGGACTGAGTTTAGACATTGATAACATGGCAATATGAAGAGTGATGGTAAATATTCAGCTTAAGATACGAGTGTAATAAATAAAAAACCAAGTCTTTAGTTAAGACCGATGGATCAAGATGATACTTTGATTGACAATACTGAAAGTGGCGACTGTTTTCAGAATTTACATGGAAGTGGAAATGTGAACTGAAATAAATGGAAAATAAAATTAAAATGTTGGAAATAATCCAACCATGTATTCCAATACAAATGAAAGAGGAATATATCGGTCTTTCTTTTTCAGAACGAAGTATTGCGTCCCCATTCTGTGTTGTGCAAATGCAATCTGTGCAAACCAACACCTGAAGACCTGGTAAGTCTGTCAGGAACCATAACAGACAAGACTACATACGAGGCATGTTTGATTCTGATTGATGTCCTGGGCTGTTTGTCTTGGCAGGATAATCAGAAAAATGATGACGAGTGTTCTGTCTGTAAAAGTGAGGGAGATGAAGAACTGGTCGAGTGTGACCTCTGCCCGAGATCGTTCCATCAGAAGTGCCACGTACCTCATATTGAAGACAAAGTAGTGAAGTGAGTTCTAAACTTTCTTTATTATGCAAAATATTTGATGACGCCTTTAGAAAAAATGCGTCCACGTTTTCTTCACCCTTAAACCGCTCAAATCTGCTGTCTGTGTGTATAAATTGGTAACTCAAGTTGCTGAATCATTTATTTTGTGCGTACAGGGAGGACCAAGCATGGATGTGCACATTTTGTGTTTTTAAAACGAACCAAGAGTTTCTCTACCCTGATGAGCAGAAGCTAGAAGATGTCACGGCTCATCAAATATCCAGACACATGCTGGTTAGCATCAGGTCTCTTTCACAGTCTGTCATCTCACTGCTGCTACTGATGCTTCTTTGTCGTTCGCTGACAGGAATGCCCGTATCTCCTCCTGTATCTGTGCAGTGCTGATGAGAAGCAAATTTTTGCGACAAACCCAGAACAATATGTAAGAGTTTTCATGAATTTCCTAAACTGTTGCTGCTTGAATCATAACATACATTTATGTAAATAAAACATTATTTGTCCCAACAGCTAAAGGACTACTCCAGGTTTATTAAGACTCCAATGTGGCTGGGCAGAATAGCGGAGAAACTTGAGGAGAAACTCTACAAGACTGTTGCAGAGTTTGTGACTGACGTTGAACTCATCTTCACCAACTGTAATAAATACAACCAGGTAAGAAAGCAGGCACAGTTTGAAGTTGACACCATTTATATAAATAGAAACTTGACAAATAACACCTATAATAATTATGGATGCACCAATACTGATACTGGATTGAATATCTGTGTCGATCCAGGTCTTTTAGCTGGATCTGTAAAACTGGCCGATACTGGATCCAGTATTATTTATTACACTTTATCCTAATTATGAGCAGAGAAATAATGTGGCAAGCTGCTTAACTTTGCACTGTAACTCACAAATTACAAAATTTAGACATTTTGAGGGTTTTCGTTCAAGTTATATTATGTTTGAGGCTTATTATGTCTGATATTGCATTGTTTTAGTGTTAGCATTAGTACAGGGGTTAAAGTTATCTGTAGTGGCGATGGATTTCCATCAATTGGGACAAAAGAGAGAAAAGTTTCATCAAATCTCATTCTTTCTCTCTCTCTTCTGCTCGCTCGTAAATAAAGATACGTGACTCCTAGTTCACACCGGGTCCGGAACCAGTTTTGTTTTTGTCAGCCAAGACGATAACGAAATGAATTTGTTAACGCACCTATTTTCGATGACGTAATAGAGACGAAGACGGCCTAACTGCGGCTCTTTGATGACTGTAATGGGACAAGACGTCTGGGAGTATTCGTCGACAAGACGAAAACGTTAGCAGGTGGAGATGTGAAACAGTATTTGGATAAACTGTGTTTGCTGTGACATGTTAAGCTCTACTCCCGACCCAAACACAGCTTTTATTGTGGAGGGTGGACTGTTTACTTTGCGGCACGACCTGGCGGAGCTTAAGAAGCTAGCGCGGCTAGCGCTGAGAGCGCTCTCTCATAAAATGGATACTTATTGAGAATAAAAATGCTTTACAGCTTGTGGAAACTCGGCCGATTGATTCCAAATTTGTCCTTATTTAACCAACTAAACGGTGAGTCAGTTTGGTCTGTTTGTTTCTTCTGTTTGACTAAGATCGCTGTGCTGATCTTCCCTGTGAGCTAAAGCTAAACTGAAGCTAAACTCCGGGATTTAATATATTATACCTCTCATATCGCGTTTACACACTCCATGTTTAGTGTGCAGCACAGAATGGGAGTTAACAGGTTTTAAACTAAATAAACAGCATGTAGGGATGTTTGGACAGACAGCAGGTGAATCTAACTTCCAACTTATTGACATAAATTACTTTGGTAAAGGTTTAATACGTTTTTTAAACTAAAACTGACTAAAACCTTTTTGAGCTTTCGTCAACTTAAACTGGACTAAAACTAACACATACAGACATTACTAAATGGGACTAAAACTAATCAGCCTTATAGCCCAAAAGACTAAAACTCAGATGGCTGCCAAAAACAACAGTGTCCGGATCAGATGCAGTCCGGTTTCCGTACGGCGTCTGTACGGACTGCAATTCACACAGCCTGTGGTTTGTGTGCAGACTTTATTTTGAATGCTGTATTTGTTGAATTGTGTCACTTTTGGCCTTCCATAATTCCAAACTTGACAGCTTTGAAAATGAAAATAATTCAGAGCTAAATCAGGGTATCCGCGGAGTCTTGAAAAGTATTAAAAGGTGATAAATCAATTTTGGGAAATTCAAGACTCTTATGAAGTATTAAAAAGTCTTATCATGGCTTTATAAAGTCTTAAATTTTGGAACGAAAAAAATCTGAATTTGATGTCCAACAGTTTGAGTCCCAAAAACATTGTAATCGTGTGTGAATTTAGTCATTTTTATTTTAAAAAAGAACGGGAAACAAAGGGTGCATTAGTAATCCCTCTCTCAGAGCACCAGGGCGGGCGGTGCAGAAGTTCAAAAGCACAATGTACGCTCTGTGTTCCCGGTGAGTATTACGAACCCACCGAAATGTTAAGATGGAAGAGAATCTCGATGAACGCTGCCGCATAACCAGATTGGCGGTGAGGTATTAAAAAATATTGAGATGGTCTTGAAAAAGTCTTGAAAAGGTCTTGAATTTAACTTCAAGATTCCTGCATATACCCTGAAAATACGAGATCATTATTTGTTTTCCTGACATTAAATTTTAGGGTGTGAACACAAGTTTGTCCTTGTTTATGAATGCATCTGACTTACTGTTCTTATGCACTGCATTGCTCACTTTGGGCAGCGACTCATAAATCTCATAATGACCTGAACGTAGGCGGTGAGGCAGTGGCGGCTCGGGCGCTCCCCGGTAGGGCCCGGGCAGTGGCGGGGGTTGCCACCCTCCATTCCCAGGTGCCCTTGGTTGGTGTGTGGCTGCTGACCTGGTTCTACAGCTGACGAGGCAGAGGGCCCACTTGATGGCGTGTTGCTCATTACTGGAGCTATCTGAGCTCAACATAGTGTTTACTGTGGTTTTTATGTGTATGTGTGCCTGGGAATGGGTTGTGGACTGGGAGGGGAGAGTGTCATAATTGTTCTATGTGTGGGAAAGGGAGGGAATGCGGGTTGTATGGGTCATTTTAATCTGTCAAGCACTTTGTGTTGCTCGCTCTGGCATGAAAGGTGCTATATAAATAAAGTTTGATTTGATTTGATTTTGAACTGTTTTGTTGTTTTTCAGAACAACGCTGAATATCGTGCCATGGGGGAACGTCTGAAAAAGTTATTTGACCAAGAGTTTCGAAAGGCCTTCAACATCCACGACTAGTCAGCTGAATTATAAACGTTTATCTCTGAAATCTCAGGGCATGTTTTAATAGAAAAATCTTTTCTCCTAACATTTGTGTTGTTATTTATCCTACTAGAATTGTGGACTTTTTTAACACTACAATAATGTAATGTGTCATTCACTGTGATGTTACAGTATGTTTCTTTCTGTGATGGGATTTTTAATTGATGTTTTTACAGTTGTAAACGGTGCCCAGGGTTCAGTATAGTGGGTTTTTTATTTAAGAAACTGCCTCACAGTATTTAGGTAATGATTATGAAATGGAGATTTTTATCATCTGTGTATTAAAACACTAGTATTAGTATATGTATTATGTAGATGTCACTTTAAGGAGTTTGTTTGTGTTCAAAATAAAACATTTTCTGTCATGTTACAGATCTTTTTTATTTTTTTTTAGCAGTTGGGCTAGCAAGCACCTGTTATAGTCTTGCAAAGAAAAAAAACAGTTTTTTTTAAACTAGCTCTCCCTTTCTATGTTTTAAATGAATGTATTTAACAGTGGTGTCTCTGGCATCATATGTCAAGTGTGGCACAACAACTCAACAGCTATATATATATATATATATATATATATATATATATATATATATATATATATATATATAACTATAATTGTCTATAACTATACTGGTAATTCTTCAGTGATGCATACAAACTGATATTGACTCATATTAAATGAGTCTTCATGCACTTCACTCTATCCTGTGTTCTTTTTCCCTCACGGTAACCTAAAACAAACTATTCTTTTCCATTCATTATTTGAAGTGAGCATAAAGCTCCACAGCAATATCTGGTGGCCCCAAATGAAGAGATGTCACAGGTGTTTAATTTATAAATCTATCATGTATCTATGGCAAAGGAACACAAAAAAATATTCCTTATGGTATGAAAAACACTATAACCTCAATGTCAAGTATCAAACTACTGAGATTACAATGTAACTAGTCTGTATTATAATAATAACAATAACTACCGTATTATGGTGGTTTACACACCAACATTTTGTAACAGTGCCCTCTAGGGGTAAGATTTAGTAACTGATAACCAGCCCTGTTCTCATCAGATATTTTACAAAGCAAATATTTAAATTAATTTTTAAAAATGTATTTTAATTATTGTTAATATTATTACTTGTCATTTTAATAGTCCCTACATTGCTCAATATTTCAAAGGTGTTAATATATTTACATGATCATTTGCCTACATTATATTACTGTATACCCTGTATTGCTACAGATAAACATTATAAAATTGTAATTGTTATTTTTCCTCACAATAAACGCCACCCCTCCATTTGAACCTTTGCCCCCCTAATAAATGAATCTAGGTGCGCCCCTGTCTTTTTTGTGATTTTTTAAATGTAACAATTTAAACTAATAGAACTGGTGGAAGGAGTTTATCTGTATGAGGCATGTTTGTTCGGAATGCGTTTTATTGGTTTACAGCTGCATGTTTGCTAAGCATGGTCAGCTGACGTCACCTTCACTGTTGCCAGCAGCAAATCTGAGCTGAGAGATGCGCAGCCGCCCTGCGCATCCGTCAGCTGAGCAGAGGTGGACAGCGCAGCCATTTCTCCGCTCCTCGCCAACAACAAGAAGAAATCAAACATGCGTAGATCTGCGCTGAACCACCGCGCACGCGGCGTGCAGACGTCGCGGCCCTAGCTGCCCGAGTCCAGGCTGAAACCTGCAGCCCCGATCACAGGACCGCGACCTGAAAACTTTCTCCCAGAAGCTGCCGCCTCCGTAAACCTCCATGGAGGCAAATCTGCAGGGAGGAGATGCTTCGGCGATGCATGTGAAGACAGAAGCGGCGGAGGAAGGCTCATCTGCGCTGGTTGCGGGCAGCCAGAAGTCGCCTGCGCCCTGCGGAGATGCCGCATGCAGAGCGGGAGGAGGAGGAGTGCAACAGACTGCGGAGGAGCTGACTGGCACCGAGCTGCAGGCCGCCACCACCACTCCCCCCGTTCTGTTGTGTGAGTTCATGTGCACAAATATTACCATCAAAACGTTAAGCACGGCTCTAGTCTGGACACGGGCGGTCCTAGAGAGGGGGCGGGGGCAGCTACCCCTCAGAGACACCCCAACTGCCACCTTGTAAGCTAGTTGATATTTCATTTCATAAAACGCTGAAAGTTTAGTTTTTCACATGACTTCAATCTCTACCTTAACTCATTAATTTAGCCAAACCCCTCTGGAATATTTAAATACTTTAACATCAGTAAGACTGGGAAACTCCACCAGCAGAGATATAAATACTAGACTGTCTCAGGTAAGAATGTAAGAAAGTATTTGGAGTTGTAAAGCTGTATGAACAATTTGGTTTATTTATGTGTTACATCAGTGGTTTTAACAGGATTATATTCAGGGCTGCGCATCATTTTTTAATGTGCGTAATTTCTGTAAAGTAATAAAATAACTTGTGCGTGTCGTCCTCAGATCCTGTGAGCTCTGATCGATTCTTTACCACGTCAGCAGATGGAAAAACGTACCTGAAGATAGCACCAGGTAAGTGCGCGGTAAGGTAAAGTAGTACGAATCGTGTAGTAATGCCTGATCATTCCCAAAGCGTTAGCATGTTTGTTTAGCGGCGTTTTGCTAACAGCTGTGACAGACGAAACCAGTAGAGCTGATTAAAGCTTCTACATCAACCTCTACTTCAGAATAACACAAACTTAAAGAGACCAGTTCTGTTCTAATCAGCTGAGGAAACATTCAGTCAGCAGGAGCAGTGAAGGCAGCATGTATGGAATGCTGTTATATCATATAATCAATAGCACTTTGAAACCCTAAAGCTGGTCATTTGTGTAAATATTATTTTATCCAAAAGCCATTTTCCCACACTCAGCTAACTTAGAAGTTTAGTGTAAAGGTTTTAAATTTGATTTGTTTAGTTTTTCTACATTTGGAGACGATTTTCAGACTGACTTTATTTGTTGCATCCACTCCTGGTCAGGTTTCCTGAAGAAGAAAGTCCTTTTATAGAATATTTTCTAACTCAGAGAGTGAAATCTTTCTGGTAGTTTGACCCCTGGCCTTTAGCACTGTTAACACTTTAAATTGGATAATAAAAAAGAAGATTAATGTGACACTTCATTTTAGTAACCAGCTGACAGATCCTGACTTGTAAGATGACCTGCTGCTGCTGATCAAAGTTACTGTGTTTAAAAAATATTTTTAAAAGGCAAAACTAGTATTTGACTAATTTTTTCGGTTGTACCATGACTTAGGTCAATGAGATTTATTAGTACTCATATCAGTAAGTACTCAAACTTAAGTATTTGTATTCAGTTAGAAAAAAAAAGTGGTATTATGCATCTGTATTATAAGGCACCGATTTCAAAGTAATACATAAAAAAAATCAACAGTTACATTTTCTTACATTTAGTTCACCACTAAAAGAAAAACTAGTACTAAAATATTTCACACTGTTTATTTAGAGGGTTACAATGTTTAGTCCAAATATTTAAACATAATTACAAATAATAATAGGATAAATATTTAAAATCAAATCCAAATATCTAAAAGTAAATTCAAATATTTTAAATTAAATCTAAATATTAAAAAAATATCTAAATATTTACTGTATAATTAAATCTAAATATATAAATATGAATCTAAATGTTAAACTCTTAAAAAAAAAGAAGTGGTTTAAAACTAAATATTTAGCTAACATTCACTTGTTTCTAAATATTTATGTTTAGCCTAAACCATTACATATCTAGATGTAACTTTATATGATTAGATTAGATATGTTTAAACTTTATATACTTAGGTTTCATTTAAATATTGTATTTAACTTTATATATTTAGACTTGTTTCTAAATATTTAGGTTGAGCTTTTATCATGACATTTATATTTAATATTATATATTCAGATTTGTTCATAAATATTTTGAAATTGCTGACTATTTAAATTGAACTTTATATATTTAGTTTTAATTTAAAATATACTCTGCACTTTTCCTTTGAACATATATGATATGTAGATAACCCACTGACTGACCGTTGTTCTGTCCCAGCTGCAGTGCTGCCACCAGCTGCTGCAGAGAAGACTCTCTCCTCTGGCTCGGACTTCTCCTCCAAAGCCGTTCTGTGTCTGATCGAGGCCGTCGGGCGCCGCTGGGGCCTGTACGAGACTCGGGAACGCTCGCAGCTCTTCCAGAGCGTCCAGGAAGAGATGGCTTCAAAGGGCCACGTCCTTCCTGTTGAAAAGATTCGCCGCAAGTGGAACAACCTCATTGTTACATACAAGAGAGTGAAGGACCGCAGCCGGGAGACGGGGCACGCTAAGACTTCCTGGGAGTTCTTTGATGTAAGTCAGGAAGTGAAACTTGAGGTGAAGACTTGAGATGAGATGTGGGCGGTATCTCCTCTCAGGGTAGATCAAATGTTAAAGTGACCTTAAAAGTTTATACACAAAAATAACCTTTATAATTCCTTTGAAAGTTACTTCCTACATCATGTTTCTATTCTGACTTTCTCATGGTTTAACTCTGCATCTGTGCAGCAGTACTGTGTCAGTTACAAGAGTTGAACATTTATTTGATTCTTTGCTATAAAAGTATTTTACTTACAGTAAAGACAAATGCCAGAACCATAGCCCTCCATAGTCAGGCCTAGAAAACAAAAACGGGTCAAAATGGGTTTTCTATGAATGACTACTGCAGACTGGCTGGTACAAGGTACAAGGACAGATAAGGAAAATATCTACAGTGCCACTAATAAATATTCACCCCTCTGGTGTTTGACCCTTTTTGCTTATATAAATCAATCATGAGCAACATCATTTGACGTCTTTGACCAAAATTATTACCAAAAAAAACCTTTAATATCAAAGAAGGAACTGATTGCTACAAAATAATAAAAATTAAATAAAAATATGTGGCAACAAATAAGGGATAAATTTTCACCCCTTTATCCCTTTAATAAAATGGCAGCATGGACTTATTTGTCTATCTGTAAAATGTCCTATTGATCCTTTTTTAGAACATCTGGAACTTTCAATATCTGGCAGTTATTTACAATTTATTGAATGTAAAAAGAATGTAATAACAGTTTAAAAAACCTGCAAAACAAATATGGTTTTAGAATGTTTATGCTAAAAAACTGACATTTTGCATCTTAAATTAAAAAATCGAACAATACAAATATATAGTTTCAATAAAAAATGTGTTTTTTTCAATGTGAGAAAACAAGTGAAAATAACAGGTGTTTTGCTACAGGCTCTCCCTTCTGTGGCTGCAGACTCAGGCCCACATCACACTCCTCACACCTCCAGCCGGTGTTTCTCTTGCACAGTTTGCCATGCTGGCTCTCTGTCCTTTGATCTGTCCACTGCTGGTGGCGACAAGTAGGTGTTGTTCACTACCTGAGGTCTTCTCAGGCTCACTTTTTAGTGACACTAAGGAGGTGTGCAGCAGGAATGCTGATGGGCCATAGACATGCCTGCACATTGATCCTTGTAGATAAGGTGTGTACTCCTCCCATATGCTTGTTGTACTCCGGGTACTGGGGTGGGCCTGGGAACAGAGACTTTCTGTTGTAGAAAATATTTCACCTGGTGGTGAGTTTCTCATATTTAGGGCAGGTTGTATACCAGGTATGTGCTTTGGGGTGAACCTTGGTGGTTTGGGGACTTGGTTGTCTCAGTCTCCACCTTTGATGATGTGATGAGCAGCGTTGGTCTTTGACAGCATCCCGTGGCCTTTGTCTAAACAACCATTTTTGTTTGTTGATTTTTTCTCTCAGAGTTTAAGTATTTATTTGACATTGCATGGCGGTCTGATAAAAGGAGTCCACTAGTCGTACTGTATACAGCCCCACCCATGACCTAGATGCTAGAGGACAGCAGCTAGGTGTTTTGTTCAGAACTCTGAAGATGATCTATAGAACCAATTGTCAACTGAAGAGTGAGTCAATAACAGTACACCTAGTAAAGTCTTTAAACAGAGTACAATTTGAAAACATGCCTTTATACTAAAAAACCTATTCAGCTTCAGAGACTGCATGAAGCAGCTTTAGATCCACCCTGTTGAGACTGGACTAAAAGACATTCACTGATGATCTTGGCGGCTCAATTAAACCCAACATTTTGACCTTTCTTCCTCTTTGGTCTGTTTTTCTCTCTCTAGTTGATGGACGCCACGCTCTGTGATACCATTGGCACACAGATCATCAACAACAAAAGATACAAAGGTGGCACCACGTCTACTCTGCCTGGCCCTTCGACAAAGATTGTTGCAAAACCAGCGCAGCTTCCACAGCCGACCACCATTATCCGCCCCAGTGGTGACTTTTCCTCAACTGGTGGCGCTGAACCAGCCCCCAGCCAAGTCATCATCAGCACTGCTGCCAGTACCTCACAGAGTGCAGCAACCATCAGTGTAGTAAAGCCACAAGAGCTTAAGCCTCTTATTGTCCTTAATGGTGACGTTGTTGCCACAAGTATTCAGCCAGCGACCATCGTACCAGCTTCGTCCTTCATCTCCTCGCCTTGTTTTACAGAAACGACCTCCACGTCTTCTCTTGTCTCAATCAGCAGCATAGACCTCAACACATCAGGCTACAAAAGCCGCAAAGCTTCACCCTTCACATCTGGGGTCATACCCTTTTGCCTTAGTACGGCACCACTCGAACACAATCCAAATGTCCTTGGACTTTCTTCCTTGCCTACAACATCCTCCTGTCACACTGCTTCCATTACCACCTCTCTGTCTCCATCAGTCCTCCCGGGACCTGAGGGGCAGGGCCAGAAAGCAAATGAGGAGACCAGCGTCACTTTGTTCCAGGAGATCTTGAAGCGGCAGGAGGAGCAGGCTTATCTGGATCGAGTGTCTCGGCGCAGAGTGGAGGCCAGAGAGAAGAGGCGCGAGAGAAGAGAGGTGCGAATGTCCGAGTCCCTCGGACGGATAGCCACGGCCCTGGAGCTGCTGTCCTCTAAGCAGGACACTATCATTGCTCTCCTGCAGAGATTGGCTGATCGCAAGTGAAACGCTTTAACGTTGGAAAGCTACTTCGCTAACCCATAAAACACTGCTGCTATTGTGACCATCACATAATTCAAAAGCTGTATTTTTTATCATATTGATGTAAAAGTAAAAAATAAAACCTTGTTTGCTCTTTCTCACAGATTATTCTAGCAGTGCGTTATGTGATTCAGTTTGCTGCATTTACTCAATAAACACCTTCTTTTAAAGGTAAAGGTAACTGCATCAGAATAGAGAAGAAATGAGATTTGAGGCATGGTTCCTTTAGGACATCTTTAGAGCTATTATAAACTGAAATATGAAATAACAGTGCCTCAAAATCCACAGAATGTCAGAATTACTTATTTAATAATCAAACTTAATCATCATATGACAACAACACAATAAAACAAATCACAATCTTAAAAAATACATAAACTTTAGCGCAGAACAGTGATGATTTTCCGTGTATTCAGCATGTGTGTCGCAAAGGTTGAGTCAAAAACTGGAGCGAAGAGAACAGAGCTGGACACACACATCACAAACACGTCAGCTGGTCGCCACCATCTCCATCCGTAAAGCGTCGTCGGTATGCTCTGGCCTCACTGGTGAGGAAGAAACAAGCATCAGCAGAGTGTTCATGTTCCTGTGACTGGATGCACGGAGGAATCAGTGCCTCACTTGGTTCAGTAGCTGTGATCCAAGTGGGAAAGTTTACAAACTGATAAAGTTTGGGCAGGGTTTGCTGCAGTTGTAGTGGTTAGAGTCTCCTAGAATTATGAAAGAACGGATATGAGCTTCTGTGCTCATTGATCACGTGGTGCAGCATCCAATGGGTAAATGTACACAACACTAATGCACTGCAGTTCTCTGGGAAGGTTGAACAGTCTGCACTTAAAGTCACCTGCAGTGCACCAGGTCTCCTTCACAAAGACCTCCACCACCCTCCTCCACATCAGGTGGCTCTGAAGCTGTCTGGAGTTCAAGGCTTGTCCAGCGTATCCTGTCCCCTGTTGGTGGAATGATGGGAAGTGGAGTCTTGTTTGGAAGGGCGGTTTGAGACGGGGTTTGTGACACCCAGCCACATTTCACTAAAACACAGCTTCGAGCAGCCTTGGAAATGCCTCTGTGTAGATATCCAAGCGTGCAATTCATCCAATCTGTTTTCCAGGGACTGGATGTTGGCAAACATGAACAGAAGAGTTGGCTTCCTCGGCTAAGTTACAGAGCCTCCAATCAGAATCTCCCCGTGTTACATGTCACTGCTTCAGCTTGTTGTTCCCTGGAGTTTCCCCTGCTATGGCCCAATCTGGAGTCACATGATGTAAGAGATGGAGTTCAACACACCAGTCAAAAACTAGATTTACTTCCAGCTGTATCAAGGTCTTCTGATCATAAGGAGTCTTAGTCTGCTCCGTCTTTTTCACTCTGCTGGTCTCTACTCTCCAGGTTTGCATTTATTTATTGCTGCCACTAACTTTGAATCTTTGTAAACAACCCAACTAAACTGGTTATACACCAGTATGAGTATTATTACTAAGATAAAAGACAAATCATTTACTCTGCTAGCAGAGTCAATAAAAATAAAACCAGTCTTCTGTCTCATATTTAGTTTGACTGACTTTAAAAGACTCAGGTTCCATATAGTGTCTGAGAATCTTTAGATTCTATGAGCAGAAAAGCAAAATCTTTATCACCAGAAATACGACTTTATTACAGAATGTTTACAGTCACATGGAAAGATCAACGAATACTTTTTTCTGTACATTTATATTCACTTATTTAAAAAAAACATACACTATTCTGTCATTTCAGCGTCATCTTCCTCCATCTCATCCTCCTCTTCATCAAAATATTTATCCTCTGCATCTCTGCTGACTAAATCCAAGTTGTCGTAGTCGGGGTTGTCGTCCACCTCACTGCAACAGACACACAAACAACACTATGAAGCTTACAGCTGCTTGTTCACTGGGTCAAAAACTCAGCAGCGATACACGTATATCTGTGAAAGGTGCTATATAAATAAACTTTACTTACTAATAGTGTCAGTACTTATGGAGGTGAGTACAAGGTACTTACAGGGTAGGTTTATATCTCAGTATGAAGATAACTCAGGTGTTATACAGTATTTGTAGTTTGTTGACTCTACTGTTAAAATGCACTTCTCATAAAGTGAGTTTTGGTCAAACTGGTTGTCATTTTGATCCTGAGGCGGTGGAGGAGTGATGTCAGCAGCTGGTCACTAATAGAGTAACAAGTACTCTGACTTAGTTACTTTTAAAATCAAGCAACCAGTAAAGTCTGTGTGTGTGTCCCTGTGACGGACTGCTGACCTGTCCAGGGCGTCCCCCACCTCTCACCCATCCCTTACCTTTTAACAGATGGGAAATGTTGATCTGGATTGCTAAGTTTGAAGCAAGCAATAAAGTATTCTAGTTTATGTTTTTAGCCAGAAGTCAGTGAAGGCTAATGCTAACGAGTCTGCCTCAGTGGTCTGCTGACAGATGATCCGTTTGATCAAATGTGCACCACTGGAGACATGAAGGAGACGCTCTGAGCCTGTGGTTTAAAGGTCACAGTATTATTATGGATGTATAATCTGCCTTTTTAAGATGCATTTATCTCTAGAACATTTTTAGACAGACAGCAGACAACAGATGTTGTGGAACTCTACCCATAGATCATAGTTTAGACCTGAAATATTTAAAACATTTAGAAAACTTTGACACAGAGATAAATGCTCCACATTTCACCTTTAAGTGCTAGGATAAATTAAGTTATTGCTGTATAAAAAATGAACTACAGAGAGGTCTGATTGTTGATTAAATGTTAAAAGGGCTTGCCATAGCAGTGAGAGCTTCAGAGCGGCATGATGAGGTGAGGTCCAGAATCGGACGAACCCGGGTCACCTGGTACTGCTTTTGGACTCAAACCTCTGCAGCGCCTGCAGCCTCCTGAGTCGTCTCAGAGACTGCAGAGTGTGATTTGTGAAAAAGCAGAGTGGGGGACTCTGCGTTTGTTCATCTGTAGCCGCGGTTCCGTCAGGACCTCACCTCGTGAAGCCCCTCCGCTGCTCGTGCCGGGTTATTGTTCTGTCGGACCAGTGAGAGGTGCATAGAAGTCTAATTTCTCCACAGGTTACAGATTACTGACCAGCAAATTTCAGGAAAACCGGAAACATGAGAAATGTTAAGAAGAATTGATAAAGTTGGAGATGTACAATTCCGATGGAATTGGTCGGTTGGAACCGGTTCTAAGTCGGAACCAGTTCTCAATTCCCACTCCTAGGAACTAACAGGAGTCTGACTGACAGCCTCCATCAGATCTCTGCTGACATGTTGCTGACCTGTAGTTAAATTCCTTGTCTTTGCCGTCTAGGAAGCGTTGATGCATTTGACTGATGAACTCCTCTCTGAGCAGAGCTTTCTCCTCCGCTGTGGGCTCCCATTCCTTCTGCTGAACTCTGACATCTACATGATCAGCAACAAGCAATGAGTGTGAGGCAGCAGCATGAAAAATACTAATTTAATTTAATGTCAATTTTTACCCCCTCACCATCCTCCTCCTCCTCCTCCTCCTCTTGCGCAGCATCCTCTCTCTCCTGCTCCTCTTGCAGGCGGGTTTGAATGAGTCGCTCCTGGTAGGAGTTCAGGAGGAGGTGGGAGAGTCCTGCTGTGCCTCCTCCTGAGCCATCCTGCGCTTCGTCCAACATGGCCTCCTGGGAGCGCTCCAGCACCTAAAATAATAATTAAATCAAATTCCTGAATGAAAAAGTCATTTTCTTTTAGAAAAAGAAGCTCACCTCTTCATCGGTGAGGTACTGGCCGATGTATTGTTCATACAGCAGAGGTTCCCTCATTCGCATCTGTTCCTCACTGAAGTACCGACCCTCTGAGAAAAGAATAAAAAGAACAAGATTCAAGAATTCAGCTCAAATAAGAATGAATGGAAAAACACTTTACGCAGTTTGAACTGGAGCGAGGCTGTCGACTACCTTTCTGCAGAGCCCTGAGAGCTGCATAACGCTGGTTTCGGACTCTGGTTCTGTTGATGCATCCGGATGCTCGTATCTGGACCAGGGTGCTGTAGTGCTGGGCCCTCGGGTCAGAGCCGACATGATCAAATGCAGGGAGGTGCTCGGGCTTCAGGTGGGCCTGAGAAGGTTGGAGGGAACACAAATATATTGTTTGGATGATTAATCCACTGCATGATTTAACTGTGATGGCTTTCCTGAACCTGAAGAGAGGAAGGTGAGTGAGCTTTTCTTTTTATTTACACAAGGTGACAGTATTTACAGTCATCTTTATGTGATACACGCAGGGAGAACTGAATGGAGGCAGCAGACTAAAACAAACTTGTCCCATTTGCCCTGGCCTGAATCCACCCTGACAGTCATGGAGCAGTGTAATGAAATTCACGATGTCATAATGTTTGTTAGATTTATCTTTGATTTAATCACTGTGTGTGTGTGTGTGTCACACTCACGTGGTAGCGCTCCAGGAACACCAGCGGTCTCCTCTGGTACTGATCCAGCAGCTCCTGTTTTCTCTCCCCGATCGTCAGCTCCGCCTCCCCGAGCTGCTGGCTCTTCACCGGGCTGCCGCTCATCGCCACTGCCTCTATCATCACCGCTGTGAGACAGCTGGACTCCACCTTCATACAGAAACATAGTTCCACTTCAGCTGCCTTTTCTATAAATTCAATTCAAAATATTGACAGTTACAGGTTTGGGTTTTTTGGGCTCCTTTAGAAAAAGTTTCTCATTCAGACATTTTTATTTCATTTTATTCCAGTCTGTCACTTATAACACTGTTTAAGTAAATCAGTCTATATTAGGCTGCTGAGGTCCATATTGAGGGTTTGATTATTAGGCTACATTTGGACTTTCATCATGTTTTTTTAAAAAATTCATTTTACATCAATTTGATAGCTAATTATCAACGTTTATATTGTTCAATTACACATTTTTAGTTAAAAAACTCTTTTATAAATAGATTTTGTTGAGATTTTAGTTGTTTTGAAAATTATTATATGAATTTGTTTTTATGTTTTATATGAATTTTAAGTTAAACATTTATTTATATCTGTTTTATGTCATCTTATTTGAGTTTTGTCTTCATATATATATACAAACTTTTGCATCTTATAGAAGCATCATAGCTTTTTCTTTATCAAAATCACACACATAGCATTTATTTACACTGGAGAACACTTGAAAAACTATTTTAAAAACCGAGTTTACCACACACACACACACACACACACACACACACACACACACACACACACACACACACACACACACACACACACACACACCACCCGTGACGAAGCTGAAGTTGGCTTTCGATTTATCACTTTTGATTTGGGAAACAGCTAAAGGGCAATTCCATAGCATCTTTAATTAGCTCTCATTTTTAAAAGCTAGCATACTCTTCCTATTTTTTGTGAGATCTGTATTGGATTTGTGAAAATTAAATAAAAGGCCATTTCAGCACTTTTGCACCTGGACCACATAAGAACTGTAGCTAAAAAACTACTAAACAGACCCTTTAAACATGCCCTATGTTTTGTATTTTTAAAACTACGGTACATATATTAAGCTATAAGAGATGCTCAAAATAGTGAAAAATTAGCCGTTTCCCGAATCAGAATGTACAACCGGAAGCGAACTTCCCCTGTGGTTGTTTATAGTCTCACCGTGGCCGTAGCGTCTCCCAGCGGAGCCTCCAGGCTGTCCCTGTGAGCGGCTCGGCTCTGTTCGCATCTCCGAGGAGGCGCAGCGGGTTCCTCTGAAGCTTCACTCTCAAACGGACTCGGTTTGTTTTTTACGGGAGGGTCGATCTCTCCCCACATGACTGCAGGGGTTGACCAGCTGCTTTATACTCAGCAGGAACCGTGTTTGAATAAAACAAGACCTCCTTAATGTCGGTTTCCAGGTTATTTTGATCCCAGCTCAACACACGGAACTAACACTGTCACCGTAAAAGACTGAATCATTTTAAATGGTTTGATTTTGATGGTTACCCCACATACATTTTCAGATCTGCCAAATGTTTACCTTCCATATTTGTCCGTCAGAATTACTGTCCTCCAAAAGCCGAAAGAAAGGTTCCCACCGCAGTCGTTATATTGAACTGTTATGCTTTGTCGCCCTCTAGTGGTTGTTTACGTGACAACCTCCTAGTGACCTTTTTGTCACAGAAAACTGAGAAATCTGATTTTTAAAATAATTACATCAATTTTTCTGATCTTTTGGGCAATGTTGTGTTACTGTGTCAATACTTTTGCTGTTTAATAACCACATGCAATTTCAGCAGCAGTGTCTTATGAAGGATTTATTCTATACTCTGTTTCTATACCGAGTTGTATCTGACCTCAACAAACGGTAAAATGATAGATAAGACTGTTATAAGGGGGCTGGGGCTGGTTTGTTGACTATGTGGGCAAAATCTAATATCTGTTAATATCTTCCATTGTAAAATCCTTTTAATGTCACATATCTATCACATCTTGTATTATCAGCATTTGGTTGATACTGCACTTGTATTAGTTGTTTGTTGTATTAGTTGTTGTATCTTGATGTTTTTGGTTCTTTGTCTTTTAATCATGTTTTAATTTTGATGTTTTGTGAAGCACTTTGTGATTTATTTCTATGAAAGGTGCTATATAAATAAAATTGACTTACTTACACTTTGGTTTTTGTATATTGATGTTGTTTGACTGCAGTATAAAACATATCTGTGCACACATCTACTGTATGTGTGAACACGTGTTTGTGGATTGTTTTGGTCTGATTTACAAAGTTTTCTTTTTAGACAAATTGGCAAAAATGTAATATTATCAAAGCTTCAAATACTTCTTATTTTTAAAAACTTTAATTTCCCTTCTGAAGAAATGTTTCTAATTAACTTACTTTTAATTTTAGTAAAAATACTATATTCACAAAATGAAATGGGGTGGAAAATCCCCTTCCTTATACACCTTTAAAGAATCTGATCTAAAAATGTTTATTGCCTCTATTAAAAGTCTTAATTTATTTAATAAAAAAAATTGATAAAACAATTAGAGTTTTTCAAAAGTTTTCTGCCTTGTTTTGTGTGCATTGATTTGTTCTTTCGTTTTTGTTTTTCATGACAAAAAGTTGGAAGTACATTTTAAACCATGTATTAAATCCCAATTTGTTTTGATTGTTGAGATTTGTGGTTGTAATGAAACTATATGTTCAATAAAAACATAAAAAGGATAAAATAATTTAAAAAAAACTTGAATGTCGCCAAGTTGGCAAAAAGAGGAAGTGACTTAGGCTTCGCGCATGCGCAGATACGATCGTGCTTCTGGGTACAGATCTGGCAGCTGCTTCTGCATCTGTTATTACAGCACTTTGTTCAGTTGTGGGCAGGGGCGTGGCTACGGGTGGGCCTGGGCGGGCCTGGGCCCACCCACTGTGTACCTGGGGCCACCCAATCAAATGGCTTCCTCAACAAAATTATATATATTTGTTTTATTTTTGAGGGATTTCATTTAAGTCATCATGAAATGAAATAGAACAGAGTAAATTTGACATCAACAGCATGACTGTGTTGTGGTGATTTCATAACTATTACATCATTTGTAAGTCTTGCTCTCATTGGCTATTTTGAATAATTTCGGAACCCTCCAGACAAGCTACGGTAACAGTGCAACTGTGCGTATGCTGCTGTGACTTGTAGTGTCAACCAAAGCATTTAAGAAATGGCAAAACAAATCTTCATTTCAAAATGATTCAAAAAACAAAAAGTGGAGGACCTGTCCTGTGTTACAGGGTTAATCAGTGCTTTGGAATTTAGATGTTTTGTTCAAAGATCTTTCTGTCGGTTTCTGACAGTGGTTCCTCTCTTTTGCAGTTCACATTTTGCAGCCTTGTACTTTCGCGGAATGTTTTGTGCAACTTTGCATGCTTTAAACTTTTTTTTACATCGCAGTGTTCATGCGTCCTGGCGATCTCCTCCATGGAGCGGAGCGCAGTGCGTCCTCACTCCCTTTTGCGCGCTGACCAAGAGTCTGGATGAGTAGCGCCCTTATGCTCCCTTCCCTTTACGAGCTTCTTTTCTGCAGCAAGGTGGGAATGAAAATCTACACTTTTACAAGTAGAAAAGATGTTTTTGATTGACAGACTGCAGAATCAGAACCATGGAGCAGCATGATGTCTCCAAACGGTGCGCTCTCCGCTTCTCTCTTTTTCCTCTCTCTCTCTCTGTGTGTCCGACCTGAAATAATTAAGATATTGGTATGATGCCTGACATTAATCAGAGAGCACAGATTAATCGGGCTGAAATTGAGACCTCTAGTGATAAACAGAGCAGCTCTCAGCATCAGCTGTGTGTTTTTTTTTTTTTCACCGCAACGAGCAGGTGTCTGTCAGACGCGATCAGAAACATCAATGAAGTGATTTATTCTGCCGTTCTGATGGTCAGGTTGTGTTTAAACGAGATCAGTGTGAAAATGTTAACGCCTGTCTGAGAGAAGTGTATAAAGCAGGGATGTCAAACTCATTATGGTTCAGGGGCCACATGCAGACAAATTAGATGTCAAGTGGGCCGGACCAGTACAATCCTAAAATAATTACCTATACAGTAAATAACAAGTGCATGTTTTTCCCCATGTTTTCATGCAAGAAAAATTACAAGTACTTTTGAAAATCTTCACATTTATTCAAAAACTCTTTTGCAAAACACAAGATAAACAAATATTTCTTAAGACAATTGTGCAGAATGCTGGTGAAGGTTCTCAGTCATCCAGGTCATGATAATCCAAAAAGGGTTTTAAATAAAGGCAACTGGACTTATTTGGTTATTTGAAGACGTTTCGCTGCTCATCCCAGTAGCTTTGTCAATTCTGTCTGAAGTAAAGGAGAGAGAGTCTTCTCTTCCTCTGTCTGTGACACACCTCCTTCTACCCCCTTGAGGAGGTGTTCGCTCCACTGCATTCAACTGGAGTCCTGGTGAGGTGTTTTGATTAGAGGTGTGAATTGTCTGGGAATTAAGTTCAGAGCAGACTGGTAGGAGCTGGAAAGATGAAATCTGAGTCCTCCTCCTCTGTTTAAAGTTGGTTTTTCACATTTGACATAGATGGCTTCTTTAACTCCTCTCTCTTTTTGTAATTATTATTGTAATATTATATTATTGTAAGTATTATTATTAATAATTGTGCAGAAGTACACAAAACTTTTATTGTAAAATATTAATAATAAAAGATTTCCAACATAGAAACACCCTGGATGAGAGAATCATTTTTTGCAGTGTTCAGACTGACCCACGGTCTGGAGGCTCTGCCTCGTTTTCAGTGAGGGTCTCTATTGTTTATAGACCAGTGTGGGTTTGGTACTGGTTTATCTTTTCAAATAGGGTTAGGGTCTGGGTTTGAGGAACTCAGTGTTTCATCTAAAACTGTATAAAACCAGTAATCAGGTGATGCTGACTGGACTCCATCAGTTTCACCATGGTTTCATTTAGATCAGGTCTGAGGGAAAACCCAGATCTGGATCCAAACTCATTCAGGTGTTTTTAGCTCAGTGGCAGCAGGACGGTAGGCTACTGATCTGTGTGCCCAGCTGACGTCCAGCGCTCTAGTTAAAAATATCAGCTTCAGCTCAGGGCAGCGATGCTGCAGCTGGCATGAGTGTTGAGCCAGAAACGAACCAAACGCGCGGACCAGGACGCACAGAGCGCAAACGCTCCAGTTTGGGCACTGATCTCTGTGCGTAACGCGATCGGAAGCCCTGGCCTCACGCTGTGACTAGATGGAGGATTCATCACTGGTCAAGTTGACAGGCGCAGCGCGAGGAGGACGGCAAGTTCGGTGGCGCGCTGCGGCTCTTCAGCTTGGCTCAGTCAGCTGTCATCCAACAAATGCGCTTTGGATGCGACCCGCCGTTTCCACTGGCTGGAATAAACCTATAAGGCTAGAGACGTGCAGTTTCACCGCCGATCCTTTTCGCTTTTTGTGGTGAAAGGACGGGGCGGAGGGCTGAGTTTTACGGCGACCGCGTAGACAGGTGAAGCGTCTGGACTGATAACATCTGAAGTGAGTGGGGCGGGCTGGATCCTCCGAACGAGGACCTTGGCACGGGCTGCGTGCGTCAAAGGTCTGATTTGAGCATCTGGACAGCAGGAAATCAGGCTGACAAGTATGGCAAGCCGTTTGAGCATTTATTATATATCCTTGATATCAAGTGACATAACGGTTAACTAGTTCGCAACTACACTTGACTAGTTCGAAATTTGCCACAACTAGTTCAGAAAAACAATGTACTAGTTGAGTAAAAAGTCTTACTAGTAAGAATTTTTTGCCAACTAGTCACACTTTTGGTCAACTAGTTGAAGCTAAAACCACACTAGTCAGCCAAAAAACTGCACTAGTAGGCCAAAATCCCCTACTAGTAGGCTTTTTTATGCACTAGTTGACTCCTAGACTGAACTAGTTGATGACTTTGCCATACATGTTAACAAGTAAGCACTAAAAAACATTACATGTTAACTAGTTCATGCAAATTCCACCTACTAGTGAGCTAGTGACTGTTCAAAATG